>JABASP010001179.1:0-33185 GCA_019776565.1 Sminthurinus signatus | reverse complement strand
TCAATGAGATTTTCGACCAAAGTCCCATTAGAATCTCACTAAGTGTACCATTAGATATCATTAGATTCTCATTGGACACAATGAGATTTTTTTATGAGGGCAACTAAACAATCGAAACATCTAACATCTAACACACAACACACAACAAAACACTTGAAAAAGGATCTACAAAAAAACAGTAATGTTTGAAAACACAATTGATAAGCTGCTGACTCTGCATTACTTTTGTACCGCGTCTCCAATCTCCAATCTCCAGGACTCAGAATTCAGAAGTGAGGAGTAATTGAAGAGACAATACTCAAATACTCAAACTTGACTTGTATGAAGAGATAAAGTCATGAGTCAGGAAGAGAAAGCTAGGAGCTTGGAGCTTGGAGTTAGGAGATAGGAAATGCGCTGAAATACATAAATGAAAAGAAGAAACCTGCTGGGAATTTTTAAGCGTAGAATATATTCAATGTACAGTACAGAGTACAGAATATAGGTACTTTGCTATTTGCTATGCTCAAATGTACAATGTGAAAAATCTTTACTCCTACCATCTGCTTTCCTACTTTGTACTTGTTAGTTTTTAGTTTTCCACGAGTAAAACTAAAGAAAATGTGGTACAGGGAGATACCAAGAGAAATGTTATGTATATTTCTTCACTTGTACGTTTTACAGTGTACAGTTTACAGTGTACAATGTACAACTATCTCAACTCTCAACTAGCACAAACTATTTCCCTCTTATTCCGCCGCATGCAGACTGTAGATTGTACATTGTACATATTTCCATTTCCCATCATCCAAAACTTTTTATTATATAGTAAAAAGTAAAAACAGTTTAGAGTTTAGAGACGGTGAAATTTTCCACGTTGGTCATGTTTATTCTTCCTCTTCTGACTTTTACAACGCTCATAGGCTCATCATACTCTTAAATTCAGCTCGGCTAAAATAACTAAATTTCATTTGACTTAAATACTCTCATCCTCAATCCTACATGTAAATGTAGACCAATTTTTTTGTAACTTCATAATACATAATACATCTATAATTTACAACCTGTACCGTACAATTTTATCTACATATCTCGTTCCTTGTTCCTCCTTTCTTTTAAATCTACATGAACAATCAAGTTAGCTTCCGTAGGCTTAGTTTTGCTGATTCAGAGAACTGAGAACACAAATGCATAAATCATCCATTTATAATACATGTACCTGCAACCGACTGCTGGCATTTTCTATTGTACCTACTTTTTACAGGGATAAAAAAAAGCACCGGAGAATTTCTAGAAATCTGTCTACTACACCTAAGAATAAAAATAGGAATTAGAATAAAATAACAACCAACCTCAGGATCAAATGAGAATAGATCGGAGAGAAGCATGTTGTTCCCAGCTCCCATCTCAAGTGGTTTGGTTTCCAAAGGGAAAATGGGAAACAGGAAATAGATTACAAGTATCTAGAATGTAGATTGTAAATTGTAGATTGTAGAACCCCCTGATCCTCATCATCACATACTCATGCTTATCCATCCCATCTATCTATCTATCTATCTATAGTTATCTATATGCATCTTGTACAAACATAAATAATCCTTCTCATTCCTCTTTTTTTTACTACAGGCTGTAGGAATTAGGAAAAGAAATACTTTTGTTCCATCTCTAGTTGTTTCAGAATCCAGTATCCAGAACTTTGGAAGAAATGAGCATTCTCATAATATTATGTAATTTTTTGCCATCCTTTTCATTCTTCACTCTTACTTTTATTTTCTATCCCAATATAATGCCTAAAGTCCAAAATCCAAACTCCAAAAGGATTATAAAAAAGAAAAGAAAAAATGTCCAACTATAATAATAATATATATACTAATATTAGTATGTTTTTATACTTTCTCCCACTTTCCCTCTTGTCATATTTCACCCGTTCCTCGTGTATCCGTACTTTTGCACGTTTCCATGTACTCCATTTTCTATACTCCATACTAAAAAAAGCTAAGCTAAGCCACACTCCTGACTCTTGACTCTTGAGTATTCTAGATTCTAGATTCTCGCTTCTAGCTTCTAGAATTCTAGTTTGACAGGGAACAAGGAACTAAGGGGGAAAACGTAGGATCATACGAGCTAAATATTGACCAAAATTGAAACAAGAAGAAGAATGATGATGAAGATGTCGACTGGACTTGACTTTACTTGGCGTGGCATGACATGGCGTGGCGTTGCACGGAATGATATTACACTATTGTATGTTGTATGTTACCGCTTAAAAAAAGAGGAGAGACGAAGATGAACCTCCAATCTTTATAAAATGGAAGGATGAAGGAGGAAAAGAGAAAGTAGGAAAGTAGGAAAATACTGGATACGACAGACAGGGAGAAGAATTTAGGAATTAACTGGTCCCTCCTGTGTACTAAACTACAGTCTCTGTACTAATAAATCTTGTACGGCTGAAGAAATATGAGCCTGGTCTTTGGATCCTGGAAATGTTTTCCCTTCGAGTCCAATTACTAGTTGTACGCAGCAGGAGGGAGATGGTCAGTTACGGAACCATGCCAATCTTTTTCACTCCCGTTCGCCTTTGGTTTTTCCTAAAATGACTAGACCAGGGGTTTACTGTACAGTGTTACATGCATGTGTTTAGGGTTAGTTCTGAGCTGAAACCTCTAAACTCTAGACTCCACAGTGTACAATGTACAGTAGTTAGTTGTGCACAGTAACTTTCTCTTTTATTGTGTAAAAATGTCTTTAAAACTGCATTCTCACATTCTACGTTTTTCACTGTACATTTTACATTGTACAGTATACATTGTACATTGTACATTGTACATTGTACGTATAATGTAGCACATCATAGAATCATCCAGTGAGCTGTTTGTTTATTTTGTTGGTTCACTTTGCTCTGGTTGGGTCTGAGTAAAAGCAATCTTTTACATTTTGAGGCTGAGGCTGAGGCGGATACGGAATACGGAGTACGGAAACATTGAGTGAGGAACAAGAGAGAGAGAGAAGGGAGTCAGTGGAGCACGGAAGCTGAAATGAAGAGTGGAGGAAGTATAAAAGCAAAAACCAGAGGAAAGATTGACTCTGACTCTGACTCTCTGACTCTCTGACTTTGGGTTCATTTCTCCACTTCTCTTTCTCTCACTTTCTCTCGCTTTCACTTTCACTTTCATGAAATAGAATAAGAGAATAAGAGAGAAAAGAGAGAAGAGAGAAGAAAAACCACTCGAGTCACACCAGGCTAACGATTTAACTTACTTTAGTCGATGCTTTACTACCCATTACATTACACTTATCACACCATCCTCAGATAACCTCTCACTCCTTTCTCCCTTTCTTCTTCTTCTCCTTCTTCTTTTTCTTTGCATATACTTCATCAAGTCATCAAATGAAAGGAACACCAACACAGAAACAGAAACTGAAGCCCCAACCGAAACCGACAGGGAGAATGGAGAATGCACAAGGAAGAGCAACTAACAAAGACAAGGTTAGTTCCCCATCACAAGCATGTAGAATGTAGAATGTAGACACTAGACACACAAACTCAATTCCAAGTTCGCAAATCCAACATCCAATCAACAATTATTATGATGATGAAAATACAGTGTCAGTGTGTTGGGAGAAATGAGGAGAGGCATCTTGTCTACATTCTAAATCTTTCCCTAGCTTTATAACGACCTTCACCTGGAACCTGGAATCTGGAGTCTAAAGCCTAGAATCTTTTGAATCTGGAATCTTGAATGTAATTTCCTCAATCTTGCCTCATCATCATCATCGTCTTGGTTATTGATGAAAGGAAGTGGAAAAAGCAATTTAGTACAAGATTTTCCTTGTCTCATCAGGAGTCGTTCAGTTTATTGGAAAACTTCCATATTTTTTGACACTTAAACTCATCAACATCCACATCATTAATGGGACATAAAAAAACTCAAGGATTGTAATTATTACGAGATGAACATGTAGAATGGGGAATTGAATGAAAACTTGAACCTGAACCTGAATCTGAACCTGTCTGAAACATAATCACTTTTTCATAGATATGCATTAAAAGGACTAAGTTGAACAAGCTGTAATTTTTCATGCGTATGCTAAACAGTGTTGAATGTAGAATATAGAATTTTGTGGTTTGCATGTTATGCTCGTGTACTATGTAAAATTTGTTTCTTATAAAGTCCAGCCTATGAATTTCAAATTCAAAATCCATGTCTAAATCTTAGATTGAAAATTGAAACTTTTGCATTTTTCTTCACTGTTCACTATTTTACCACTATGATATTTAAATCTGGGTCATTTTAAACTCAATTTTATTTTCTCATACCATTCATCATTGTCATTGTCCTTTTCATTTTGGCTGTCATCGTCATCATTATCATTGTCATCGTTTCTTTCCTGTTGTTACGCAATGCCAATGTCAATGGATGGATTTGTGAATATTCAATGAATCCACAATCCGAAATTCACAAAATCAGAGAAATCGATCTGTCTTTTCATTTTTCATAGAAATTGCCAAGTCTCTCTCAGCGTTGAAAAATGTGAATGAAGTTTACATGTAAACTTTTAAGCTTTATGGAAAATGGATGTTTGTGTGTCAAAAAATGTGCTGATACTCGTGCTCATGTGGCATGGAACGTTCACCATAATCATCTTTATGCTCCATGCTCCGTGTTCCATGCTCATGAGTGTGACGATTGAGGATTGAGGATTGACGATCAAGTTGAAAATATCATTGAATTAGGGGATTCATGATTCATATGATGGAATTGTTTGAGATTTGAGATGTGTGCCAATTTCATCTTGAGCTCCAGCTTTTTAGCTATTCCACATTCCACAGTGTATGTGTAGAAGTATGGGTATGAGTTTGAGTGTAGGGCAGAATGTAGTATGTACAACGTACACTTGGTACATGGAGAGTGAAAGTAGCTCCGGAGCTTAGATTTATCTCTCTGTTTTTTTCAGTCTCAAACTTAGACGTGAATACAGTATACAGTATACATACAGCGTGTACGGTGTACGCTGTACGCTGTAGGTTGAACGTGGACGTGAAAGTGAGCAAGTACCACTACGTGTACGTGTACGTGTTCGTGTACGTGGATGATAGTGAGAAAAATTGGCTGGAGGGTAAAGAAAATATGAAAACTGGGAAATCTGTTACAGATTCATTTTTCTCCCTCCCTTCCTCTTCCTGGTTTCCTTTGGTTGATCATGAGTTTTTTATTCAGTTTTAGCTCAACCTGATCCTTTAGGCCTTACAAATAGCATCCTGTACTCAACAAACTCAAACTCAAATGTTAAAGCCTCGCAAAATCCTTCCTCTCTCCTTCATGCGCTCCAAACACTGAAAAGCTACAGGAATGTATACAGTATACAATCTATAATGTATGCAGTATGCAGTTTACAGCGTACAGACACGTAACGGCAGACAAACACTGGCTCGAAATTCAGAATTCAGTACTGCGACTTGAAAGTTGAAAGTATAATCAAGACTCAAAACTCAAGACTGTAGATTCACACCAAATCAGAATCAGGATACCCTTTTCAAACAAAGCTATTTCAACCACCATACATGAATAACAATAACAGCACTCTCCGTGTACAGTGTACAGTGTACATTGTTTCGTTTAAAATACAGGCTTCAATTTACTTGTACATTGTACATTGTACACACTTCAAAGATGTTATCTTCTTATTGGATCAAGTTTCTCCCATAATTCCTAATTTGCCCTGAAATCATGGAAAAATCCCGTATTCTAAAAAGGTTACATGAAAAGTTTGTTAAATGAAACAACAGATTACGAAAAGTCACACAACGATTTATTGAACAGAGGCAAAGGTTTTGTTTAGTAAATTCTTTGGTTTGTTTTGATTCGTGATTCGCGGTTATTGTTTTATCTTCTAATAATAAAAAGATTTTGAAAGGTTTCAAGTGACAAAAAACGTGTCTTTTTGATTCCAAAATTTACTTTAGTTCTTTTTCATTACATTTCATTCTGAATTATGCGCACGTTTCCCACAAATACCTTGGAACTTGGAATAATCTTTGATGCGGTGGAAGGGGATCATCTTTTATCCTTTTATGTATATACACAGGAAAATCAGAAAACCAGCAAAAAAAAATACAACAGCTCAGCTAAATTGGAAATTGAAGGGAAAAGAAAGCAAAATTATACAAATACAAAATACACGCACATGAAACTATCTGACAAAAAAACACATACAAAATAAGCAAAAACTATTGTCATCTGAAATATTTTTACATAAAAAAAACAAAATTCTATTGTGTTATTTGTATTGCAGATAGATAGATTTGTTATCTGTGCTATCTCCGAGCAGACACATACCCACTTTTGAAATCAAAATCAGGAAAATATGATGAAAAAGATAGAAATGTACAACGTACAGAATGAAGGAACGAATCAGTCAGTCACGTACCGAATTTTTTATGCACATTTTTTTTCTGAAAACGTAAAAATAATTCCACAGCATGTGGAAGAAAATGACCAAGGTTGTATTGTAAATAGGAAAACAAAGAGTTCGATGCAAAAGGTTAGCTTTAGACGGAATAGTCTTTTATCTTTGGATTAAAACTGGATGTGCGGCAAAAGTATAAGTTACATTTCAAATTGAATGACTTGCTTCTTTCTTCTTGCTCAGAGCAGCAAGAAATAGATACACATTATTATTGTTATTATTATTATTATAAAAATTCTACCTTCTTCATTTTCATTTTCATTTTCATTTTTCCAAACAAAGTGACTTGGATATGGTTTTAAAATAAATAGATGGATACCGAGAATCCACCATCCACCACAAAATAGGATGTAAGTAATACATAAAATAATATAAAGAAAATAAAATAAAATAATGGAATTTTCTCCTCGGGACGTTCTTTCTTTCCATTTTATCTGACAGATGATATACAATAGATACAATAGAAAAGAGAAGGTAGAAAGTATTCCTACTTTGTACATTGTACAATGTTTATTGTACACGTCTAATAAAAGTCTCAAGTTCCCTTTTAACTTGTAACTTGTAACATGTAACATACACCTTGTAAAATATACATTTTATTTCCCATTTCCCATCAAAACCTCAAACAGAGACAAAAGAGAGAGGTAAAGAGGTAGACTTTGAAGACGATTCCGGAATTTTTCCTCAGTATTTTGGATCCATCTAGAATTTAGAATCTAACATCTAGCATCTAGCATCTAGAATACAGAATATAAAATACAGAATGCAGAGTTCCATTTGTATTATCTGTACATCCCAATAATAAGCCCTGAGAATTGGGCCAGAAGAGATATTAACTACGTAGACAGACAGATATCTATTGGTAAACTAATACAGTAGCTTATTTCAGTCGGCTTAAAAGCAAGAGGATGTCAAATTTTGTGATAGTGATACTCCAAAGGATTCAACGTCGAATACTTGCTTTATGTATCTACAATCTACAAACTACAAACTACAGCGTACAGTGTACAGTCATATGAACAGATAATACATGTATACTTTTCCAACTTCTATCTGTAAAGAGTTAAGAGGAACAGAGAGAAAGAGAAAACGAAAAAGAGAGAGTACATATCAAGTGGCTGCGGCCAAAATAATATCCTCTTTGTTCTAAATAGAAATAGGAATTCCCCATCTGATTATAACTCTTGATGAGCCACAAACACACACACACACACACACACACGAGATATCCAATATCCAATAAACAAAACAGCATAGCCCAACACAACACCACACACATAGTATCACTGTACAGTGTACACTGTATATTATGCATGTTACGCTTAAATGATAAGGACCTCTGCGTTCTGTGTTCTGTGCTCTGTGTCTTTGAGGCTTTTGAGTCTTTGAGTCTTTGAGTACTTGAGTTTATACAGGATAAATGCACCATTTTGTAGGACAGAAATTGGAAAGGAGAGCCCATTCCACCACCCACCCATCTATCCATCTATCCTTCCATCCTTCCATCTGTCTATCCATCCAACGTCCAGTATCCATTTCCGCCTCCGAGTATTCTCAACGGGAGGATTTTATTTCATTTTGTAAATTTACTACAGTCATCAATACAGATAAAACCACTAATCGTCCCAATCCCAATACACAATACACAATACACTGAAAACCAAACTAAATATCAATGATACTTCAATTACTGATAACTGATCGTATCTCGTATGTAAAAATTTATTTATATCATATAAAATGTAGTACATCTCCTTTTTCTTTAAAGTACTTATACTTGAAACGTAAAACCAACCCCATTCACCATCCTTTCATGTCATTTAGTATCAAAAAACGAAAGGGAAAAAGAACAATGGCATTATTGTATATTGTATTTTTTCGAGCTTTATAAGTTTACATACAGCTGTCCATTTTGCCCACCATTTTGTTGTACTTCAGAGAGAGACTGAGGAATATCCCAAATCCCAAGCTCTCAAACTTTTTAATAAAACAGTTATTACTCCATGATATTTTTCATGAAATATCAAAAAAAAGAAAAAAAAAGAAAGAGAAACGTGTCACTCTTGATTTTTCCACAAGAGATTTGTGAAGATATGAATGGAGGTTGAAACATGAAGAATAAAGAAAAGAGTTTTGACTGTTGACGTCATAGTAATAGACAATGGCAATCATAATTATGAAAATGACGAAGAACCACAAATTGAAAGTAGCATGTTGAAATTACAATATATGCTGATGGTTGATGGTGAATTGGGAAAAAATCTTTAATGGTTGGTTTTATAGCTATTGTTAGCACACTCCGACAGAGACAAGTATTGAAAAGGGAGTATGGTGTATGGAGAAAGCACAGCTTTCACCACTTACAATAGTACAGTGTGTGTTGTGTGGTAAACAATAAAAATATGGTAAAAACACATAACATAAAATACATAAAGTTACTGCACACCATACACCATACACCATAGACCATACAAATGAACTAGTACCACCAGTACTTTCCCATTTAGTAATGTGAGTGGATTTCCTATCATCTACAATCTACAATTTAAAATGTTTCCATTGCTTTTCCCATTCGGATAATGTGTAATCCCATTGTTATTATTATTATTGCTATAGCGTGTATTTTTTACATGATGGGATTTTACCTTAAAAAGTCTTTATGTCTTATGCCTCCAATTCATGAAACTCTCTCCTCTCTCCTCACTATTCTCTGTACTCTACTGTACCGTACTTTCACATCTAGTCTGGGCACTAGGCACTAGGCATATTTTCACTCTCTCACGATCCTCGATTCGGATTAGGATTCGAATTTGGATTCACATTCACATTCACATTCAATACTCCATACTCCATACTTTATGCCCTATACAGCATCCAGGGCAGTAGATACTCAATGCTCAAGCTAGTTGCGTATTTTATATACTCTTGTACATTGCATATTGCACATGGTACACATGTGTAGTTTGGGATGGAAAAGGCTTAAACCAGACCAGACCAGACCAAGGAACCAGGAACCAAGTACACTTCTCTGTAGAATGTAGAATACCGACGAATACGCGTAGGAGAGAGTGCCTCGGTATTCATACCTATGTGTGTGTGTGTGTGTGTGTGTGGAAGTAGTGCATTGTTCCATTCATATTATTATGTGCTTTGGTAGTATTTTATGGACGGGATGGAATGGAATGGAAACCATCCGGATCAATGGACTACCGCTACAACTACGAATGCGAATACGACTACGACTACAACTACTCCATGCTCCATGCTCCATAGCATATACACTATACACTACACACATCCACACACACACACAATACACTTCAAATGCCTTACGCCGTTTCTCTTTTGCATTCACTTTGCTTTTTTCTCCTCTCCTAATTCCATACTTTGGAAGATCACATACACACACAAAGACATTCAAACAAATCTCTAGCGTATAAAGAAAAACGAAGGGAACCGTACGCGAGAAGGAGCCAAAGTACATTCACACACACACACATTCACATCAGCAGAGAACGAAGCAGAGACAGGCAGAAATACCCAACCAAAAACAGAGAAAACCCAAGACCAGAGACCAGAGACGCAGCGGAGGTTGAGTCATTGAATTACGTACACAGTGCACACTGAACACTGAACATAAGAAAAAGGACAAGAGGCAGGAGAAATAAAAGTATGGATATTGATACGTAAAATAGAAACTCTACTTTTACTTCCCTGAACACAGGCACACAGAGAAAAACATGCCCATACAAAAGCGAACACTAACTTTAAGGACTTACAGGGGTTTAATGAATACACTAACGAGTAACGAGCATCGGGATCGAGAAAGATTCCCAAACCTCGAATTTACAATCTAGAATCTACAGTTTTTCTTCACCATCTATTCTATTCTATTCATTTATGTGGTGAGGTATTTTGTGCCTAGTGAACCGCCGTATCAACCTGTAATGTCTAATGTCCCAATTTCCAATACACCTTCATTATTATTAGTACACACAAAAGTATGCAAATGTAAGGTTTCCTACAGAGTACAGTGTAACACTTTTTCTTTTGTACCTTTTCCTATCTGTGGTTTGTACATGTATACATTGCACATAGAGTAAACCACAAACTGAAAACTGAACACTGAACAAACCAAAAAGTAGTGTAAAAAGTTGTGAACAGGGAGTTTTCAATGACTCTGATTCCGAGTTTTTGTATCAAAGGGAAAACAAAAAGAAAACATTTAAAACTTTATGTAGATGAGTTTATTCAAACGTGCAATGTACATTGTACATGGTACATGATGTACTTTTTACTTGTTTTACATCCAAGTTTTTTCACACCGCATGTACATAAAAAGTTACCTTTTACTTTCATGTTGTGATTGCGATTGCAATTGGAAATGACATTAGACAGTCGACAGTAAACAGTGGAGTGACTGAATTAACAAGTCCCCTGAACACTTTTGTATGTTTTGAGACTTGAGGAGTTTTAAACTAACCTGCCCTATGCAAAGTCACTATTTACCGCAGCTACGAGTCACTAATGATGTGTCGTGTATTAGTTGCAATTTGTATTGTACATTCTGCCGTGTCTGTGTCTGTGTCTGTTTTTATCCTTTGTCCTCAGGTTCTGGAGCACATTGTGCAATAATCAATTTCGCATGAAAATGAAAGTCATTCTCATTTGTTCATCCATTGTTCACGAATAAAGACCCCGGCCAGATTGAATATTGAATATGGAACTGTTACAGATTAAAATGAATTTCATCATTCTGTGCAAAATTTACACAGTGGAAATACTAGAAACAATATTCTCTGTCACGCATTTCCAAAGTTGTTTAGAACACAATACAATAGAAAGGGAAATATTATGTATTATGTAGCACCTGCATAATGTCTCGTAATTTTCCGTCATTTTCATTGATTATTCCTACTCAACTCTGACTTTCAAATTTATAGTCCCAGTTCCCATTCTTCTTTGCATTTGCATCTCTCCATTTTGAATTTTGATACTTGTAATCTCAATTTCAACTCTACATTCTACATTCCTTATTAATTTCCAAAGCATGTATCTTGCATAAAATGTATAATGTATTGTCCAGTGGAATTTATAATTTGTTATTCAAAATACTAATACTAATTTGTGGGGCAAAAACCTTGGGATTCTCTTTAGAATTCGAATATCCGAATATTCCGGATTCTCACTCTAATGTACAATAATAATATAATATAATAAATTTCAACCTTCATCAAAGTATCTTAAAATACCTACACAAAGAAAAGTCCTCAAACTAATAATAATAACAACAACAATATATTATATAAAGAGCCGGGGAGTACCCCACGTCTTTTTACTATTTACTTATTTTGTTCAAGGTGACCTCGCGTAGGCGGGATTTTCTGCATCTAAATAATAAATAAATAACAAGTCTCTGAATTCCAAATTCATAATAAATAATAAACATTGATACGAGGACAACTATGAAATACTTACTCTTATTATTAAAATACAAAAGTCGTAGGAAGGAATAATAATTCCTTGACTCTAGGTTCTAGATTCTAGGTATTTTCACAAATACAAACATTTCAATGCCAAACCAAAAGCTAAAAGGCATATTTTTAGTTTGAAAAAAGCTAGAAAAGTGTCAATATCATTGTGGATGGAACAAACAAAAGTCTTGCGTTTGGAACCTATAGAAAAATTTCCATTCATTCTCATTTTAATTCCTTCCCATTTTCCCAGTCCCAGCTCAAGTCTCTTAAAAAGTTCTTTGTTTTACGACTCTGCTTTGTATTGAGTATTTTGAGCGACCGGAAAACTCTAGATTCTAGATTCTAGATTCTAGACTCTAGACTCTAGACAGACTGGAAGAGGATAAAAAAGAAAAGAAAAATGTATTGAATCTATATTATGAAAAAAAAAGAAAAATTCTGCCAAGGTTCTTTTTTTCTCCTCCAAATAGCATTCGTATGTCGTTTCAAAAAGTATTTCCTTGCCTCGTCTTGCCTTGTCTGGTCTAGAAAAGTTGTGAGTAAAGAGAATAGAGAATATAGAATGGAGAATGGAGAAAGGAGAGTAGGGAGTGGGTGAAAATCAGTAAAAGAGATTGTGACCTATTAATGTTTTGATGGTGAAAAATAAAGTAAAAGTAAAAGTTTGAAAAGAAATAATTAAGACGTTACATGTATGTAAACGATTACACGTATTTCATTTTGATTCCACAGCTTTTCTCTCCTTTCGTGAGCAACAACCGTGACCTTTCTCCCTCTCCATTATCCATTATAAAACGGTGCAGGAGATTGAAAGAGGAGTACATACACGAGTATACTAAGTATACTTAGTACATGGCATTTGGCATGCATGTACCTTTGTAACTCTGTAACATGGGTCGGTGTCTGTAATCATTCTTGCATGGAAGAAATCGTTAAGTATGCTTGATTAAATTGATTCCACTCACAGTGGAAGAAAAACGAGGACGAGAACAAGAAAGAGAAGGAGAATGAAACTGAAACTGAACCTGAAAACACGAGAGAAAGAAGAGAAGGAGAAATGGACTCATACACAAATAGACCAAACATTTGTATTTATTGGTGAATAGACAGAAAGATCCACACAAACAAACATATTTTACACATTACAAACTTCCAACGAGGGAAAGAGAGACTGAGACTGAAACTGAAAGACTGAGAAAGACAGAGACAGACGGAGAGAACAAAATAATAAGGGAAGAGAGAGAGAGAGAGGAAAAAGCAACTTTTGGAATTAATTTCAATCGAGTGAACGACCATCTGGTATTTTATTATATTAGCCACTATATTATATGAGAATTACTTTTCCTCCCTCATTTCCTTTCTCCTTCTCCATGTTTTTATAGATAGGTATATGCTGCATTTGTACAGTGTACAGTGTATAGAGGACAGAGAAATGTGGATACATGTATGTTTATACATAGATTGGCAGTTTGCGGAACTTATAGAATTTCCAGATGAAAGCATTCATAAAACCTTTCCCTTTCCATTTACCTATGTACATATTATGTATTATGTATCCAGTTCAATCCAGCTCATGCCCACAGTACATGTGCACATTTCACATGGACTCTGGGACTCTAGAACTCTGGAGCACTTGCTGCAATTTATTTGTAACAGTCATAGTAATAATAATAATAATACTTTTCAACTTGTAATAATCGTCATCAAACCACTTTCTGGAAATGAAAACACTTTCCTTTTTTCCCAGTTTCCTCTGCAGTTTTCTTCCTTTCCTCCTTTCTTCCGTCCTACCAAAATTCTAAAGGAAGGGAAAAGGAAAAGTGTGGAGAGTTGAGAGTTGAGTGTTGAGTGTTGACCCACGATCAAGTTGCGAGTTGGAACTTTTCTTGCTCATTTATACTTTGGACTGTAGATTGTAGATTCTCAATTATAATTGTACTTGGCCTAAAAAAGCAAAGTGCAATGTAATTTTCAATGTATCCAGGAGTATTCAGTATCGAGTATCCAAGGAAAAGGCAGAGGACGATTAAAAGAGCTACTGAAAATAATTTCACCCTTCCTAAATAAAATTAGTGAGGACTGGATTGAAAATTTAAGAGTATTTTATCAAGCAAATTGAATCATGTACCTATTCTCTTTTGTATTATGTTATGTTGTAGACATTGGAAATCGTATTATATTCTACACTCTACATTGTACATTGTACATGTATGTTTGTTCCAAATCTCAGGTTACAGGTTTAAAAGGGGAAGGAATCTGTGAGAGCGTGCATGAATTACGGATGGAATCCCGTATACTTTTACTCCACAGTGTAAAATGTACAATGTACAATGTACAATGCACAATGTAACAAGAGTGAATAAAGCAATTTGATGTAAGCTGGAAACAAAGAAGACAAAGTCTAGTCTATATATTATATACAGTCTAGAATATAGCGTCTAGAATACGGGGTTAAAATCACGCGTACAAGGTAAACCTTTTTAAATTGTTAGCGGAGTCTCGGTGTGTGTTTGCGTAGGTGGAAGAATATCTATCCATCTTTCCATCTTTTTCCTCACTTGAGATGAACTTGACGCTCTGCTCTGGTCTGGTCTGGTCTGGTCTGGTCTGGCTGTGTAAACAAGGGAGATATTCAAAAAAATAAAGGAGGCTTACATCTTTCTATAACTAAAGTACACAAGTTTTAGCAGGAGGGAACGATGGAAGATTTAAGATTGGAGTTTGAAGATTGGAGATGGAAGCCACAAAACACACAAGACACAAAGACAAAAGACAAAAAAAGTATCTAGTATCTAGTATCTACTACTAGGCATTATAATATACTGTAATAAGGAAAATTCAAATACTTTCCTCTTTCGTCTTTCGTGTTTCAGCATTTCTTTAGATAAATTTCCTCTCTGCTACACATCCTGATCAAGTTCCAAATTCAAATATTCCATATGCACTTTAATACTCTCGTCTCCTATTTCTTTCCTATATTCTTCATCTTTTCAATTTCCCTACCACCAATCACTTTTCACTCTTCTATCTTCTATCTTATATCTAGCTTCTTTCTCCTACTTTCTCCTACTTTTACTCCTGTCTATATTTACTCAGTTATACACTATACATTATGGCACATGTAGAATGTAGAATGTAGATAGTGCTGGATTCTGGCTTCTGGCTTCTGGAAATGTGTGTGCATAACTATAGAAGTTGTAAAAATCCAAAAGTTATAATAAAAGAAAAAAAACATTGAATTTGGTTTAACCAGAAGAAGAAGAAGAAAAGGAATACTTGACTAGTTTTTTCTAGATATGCACATAATATAATTTATATATATTATACATGTAAGTGAGTGGCACATGTTTCCTTTTCATTCTTTATAATAATAATCCACTCAAAGAAGACACCAGCCCAAGTCAAGCCAAGCCAAGCCAAGCCACATTTTCCTACACATGCACAATGCACATCCAAAAGACTGATCCTGATCCTGATCACTTGTATAATGTATAATCTACAACGGAGGACTTTATTTCTCTATCTCTTGCGGATTGCGGATTGACTTCAGTAGACAGTAGACTCGATGCTCGATACGACTAGACTTTCTTCTTATTTTTTCTTGACTTGATTCTCACACAGAGTTTCCTAAAGTTGATAAAATAGAGATGGAGAAGAGTCAAGGGACTTCATTTGAAGACCCCATCTGTTCAATACAGTCAACTCAAGTCAAGTCAGGCCAAGTCAAGTCAAGAGAGGAGCAGTACCGTACCGTACTGTGCCACCGTTTCTGTATAAACCTAAATGTGGAAAAGTCTCCGTGTCTGTTTCTCAGTTTTAGTTTGAGAAATCCAAATTCTCACACACATCAGACACTCTCTCAAATCCACAAGGAGTCCAGACCAGACCAGACTAGACCAACTCTTCGTCTCCAAACTCCAAACTCCAAACGGAGGAAGGTTATTGTATCTACAGGAAAAAAAGTAAAAGTTGAAAAAAAAACTCTCCTTCTTTTCCCAAACCTCAAACCTCAAAAGTGGAGAGGAAGCCGGTGAACAGTGAACAGTGAACAGGCACCAGGAAAACCAAAAACCAATAAATCTACCACAGCACCTCAACCTCATTCCACTGTAACGAGTCATAACTTTTGATTACTTGCAATATGAAATATGAAAAGTCAAAAATCAAAGGGAATCGAACGGTGGGTAGTGGGTAGGGCTGGAATCTCGTATGATATAATACTTGTAATATCTGTACACTGTAAACTGTACACTGTACACGTCAACTCACTGACTGAGGTCATGTTTTTTTCGCGTGATATTACTTTTACTTTTCTCCTATTTTGACACGGCATGGCATCGCATGGTTTGATTTTGATTTTTTGGCGGAACTAGAAGTAAAATTATGGTACTCGTTGAATTGAGAGTGGAGACTGTCGAAGTTGGAGTATTTGCAATAAAGTTGATTTAAAAATGATGGTGATACTTTTGGTAGTGTAGCCCACATTTTTTGTGTATTATGTATCTTGTATCATGTGATTTGTCAGATGCTAAATTACAGATACAGCTACAAAGTGCACATCTTGTGCCTCACCCCTTTTCTTGATGTCGAAACAAAATTTGAAGGCCGTGAGAGATTTCCAAAGTTTTTGTGAGATCAAGGTTTGAGTAAATGATGAAAAGATCCCAGATGAATTTGAATGGAAAAGTTTTGTTTCAAAAGATGTGGATGTGCAATCAATATATGTTAGGCTGATATCGACGTCGATGTCGATGTCGAGATTGATATTGATATAGGAGGAAAATTGAGGTCGTCATCATGTAATTTTCATACACATGTGTAACAAGAGTATGATGAAACAGAGGAGAAAAAAAGAAAAAAGTAACGAGGAGATTGTGAGTGCGAGTAAGACACACTTCATATTAAAAATTGATTAGATTGACCGGATTCAGAAAAAAAAATCAAAAATCCCAGAGAGATAAGAAAAGAAAAAAAAAGAAAAAAGAGAATGGGAATGAGGTACAGAAAAAAGTTCAATTTTTGATCCCTTTCTTTTACTTTCTCCTCTCTCTTGTAGATATTTTATGAAAAAAATAGTCTTAGTATAGTTTATACTTTTAGATGTAAGACAAAAAGAAAAAGAAAAAAAGAGGATAGAGCTCAATCTTATCTTGTCTTTATCTCTAAGCTCTTTTCACTCCTTGATTCTTTATTCTTCATTCTTCATTCTTCATTCCTCATTCTCCAGTTTCCGGCCAAGGTGCATTTTACATTATACATTATACACTCAGTTTTTCACTCTACAATCTAAGTAGAATCTAGAAAAATTCAGAAGAGACAATAGAAAAATGTGAGAACTCCATGTATGTATGAGTAGTGAGTAGTGAGTAGCTGAGTGTAAGTTTTAGTTCGAGTTTGACTAAAAGCAGAGAAGGAAGGAGAAAGGATTAAGTTTAGATCATATTACATATTATAGATGTACATAACACATAATATAAACTTTGGATTGGATTGGATTCGCTTGTGGAATGTCTATGTTCAACTTGAGCGAATTTGAATTTGAATTCTAAACTATTTCTTCGTGACTTGTGTTTTGAGTAGAATTTTCAATGTTTGCTCCCTTCTTGTTCAATTTCTTTATAGCCAAATTTTCTTTACTTACTCTTACTCCACTTTCAGTTTGCATTCCATCACGAGCCAAGAAAATAAGTAATAAGTGAATCTTGAACCTTGAATCTTGAGTCTTGAGTATTGAGTTTAAAGAGTTGTTGAATTCTTCTTCTTCAATTTTTGAATGGTACAAAGTAGGCACAAAAGTTGTGAACATGAGAGAAAGCTGTTGAAATATCTTTCTATAATCTTTATTAGTTAAATATTATATCGACATTTCATTCCTCTCGAATTCTGCATTCCAGCTCCCAACTTGAAATAAATTGAAAAATTATTGGGTATTTCATATTCCACAGTCCACAGTCCACAGGGCATAATCAATTGTGTGTGTTTTATTGTTTATTCCAATGAAATGGACAGAATGGACAAAATAACCTTTTAACTTTTATGAATTTCCCATTTTATTATTTTACAGTCCCATTTATAAAAGAAAAAAAGAAAAAGTTTGCCCATTTCACAACCTATACTTCTTTACCTTAGACTCCACTGTAAATCAAACCTCTGTATAATAAAACTCAGATGTATTCCTTTGGGTGATAGATTGTTCTTTGTTTTATCGACAACGTTTTGTCTTTTGTCCAATGTCCATTTTACAGTGTACACTGTACATCGTGCCTAGAAGATGAATTGGTTGGTGGATCACTAAAAACTGCAGAATGGTATTTGAAACTGGACGCTATATGTGGAAGAGGATACTACATTAAAAATCATTTTGGGATGCTGCAAGATCCAAAAGATGTGCAGTGCTCTTCTCATTTTTATTAGAGCAAAGAGAAATCTTTTCCACTTCTTTCTTCCATTTGAGTGCCTCCAAACTCCAAAGTACAAACTACAAACTACAAACTACAAAATTCACTCGCATGTACAATGTCTATATAGATACAGTGGGAGGCTGAATAAAACGAAATACATTTGATACTCTCTTTTCTCTTTACACTTTACAGTTTACACTCCAGATTCCAGATTCTAGATTCCAGATTCCAGACTGTACATTTTCACACCCACGGACAATCAGTCAGCTCCATTTCACTCCCATTTACATCCTCACACTCTGGTCTACCTCTTTTGGTATCCATCGTGCGTACCAAGTTGATACCCGTCCGACTCCAAACTGAAAACTCCAAACTGAAAACTCCAAACTCCAACTACATTCTAAATTCTATACATTTTGTATTCTGTACTTTATTCTTTCCCCGTGAACGTGAACATTGAACATTCAGCCAATAACTTTGACTTGAACAACTGTGCCCTGTACCTTTTACCTTGAACGCTGTACATTGTACATGATACACTGTACACTTGATACTGCATTTATTATATATTATATACTAGTGTTACGTTGTATGATACTACATGTATTTAATAGTATACCAGAATTTATATGTGCATACGGTATATAGTCTATACTATAGATTATAGACTATAGATATGCGCGTAGCGTAGGTCGAATGCAAATTGTACATTACAGGGTAGATTGTAGTGGAATGAGGAAAATGAACAATAAATTACATTTTACAGGATGAAGACAAGTCTAAAGTCTCTAAAGTCTCTAGTTTTAGGAGTGAAAGTGAATTTTATTACATTTCCAATTCAAATAACTAAGGCTACAACGTAAAAGTATTCAGCTAGGAAAAAAACTAGAAACTAGATACACACATGATGCACCATTTATAATACATAATACACCACGTCCAATTTTTATATTGTTTGATACTTGGTACATCATTTACATCCTTTATTATGTCTCACTATGTTAAGTGAACAATGAACAAGCTTTGTTTAAACTACCAGCAACCAGCAGCTTTTCCAGAATTTTCAAAACTTTTACAATTTTTTTTTGCATAATATGCATTTGTAAAATGTACAACTTACACATGTAGAATGGAGCAAACAGACTGTAGACTGAAGATGATTTAAGATTGAGGATTAAAATGTTTCTATATTTTTTCCTTCCGTCGTGTAGAATCTAGAATGCAGAATGTAGAAGGCGAGAGAAGACAACAGCATTGGAAAATAGATAATGAAAAGGATGCTCCGAGTTTCGAGTTACGAGTTTTGCAGTTTGTGATGTTGTACAATGTACATAAACATCTTTTATAAAAGAAAAAAAAACCAACGGAATGTTCATGCGTTAATTAAAGCCAAATTCAAAACTATTACCGTGCCAAAACCCAAAACCAACCAGCAACATTCGTCTAAACTTTGGACAGTCAACACAAAACACAAAATAGAAAATAGAAAATATAGAGAATACACAACACACAAGACAAAAGGTTTGACTATGGCACAATCTATTTTGTACAGAATACAGAATACAGAAAACAGTACAATACAGTGCCATGGAAACCTGAAACTGAAACAAATATTTGGTTTCAACTATTTACAAGTAAAGTAGGTTTTAAAGTGTGAAACAAAATCTGGAAGACAAATGTCACACATTTGTAATGAAACAATATATACTCAACTACAACTACAAGTACAACTGGAAAGAAACCAACCAATTTGAGAATAGAAAAAGAAAAACAGGGTCCCAAAAAGGATGAATGAGTGGTAGTGTAGTGTGCAGTGTGCAGTGTGACTTGGATTGTTTGCAAATGGATTCTTTTCATCCTCTAATTTCAATGGTATTACACAAATGATACATGTATACATGTATACATATATGCAAGTTGGGTGTGCTCATAGGAAAGGAAAGGAATACATGTCCTTAGATGGAAAAAAGACGGTGAAAGTCTCATTTTACTTTCTCTCTAGTTTACCCCTGGTGAAATAAATAGGAGAGAGAAAGGTAGACAAGAGTGAGGAGGCTAAAGTAAATTGCGTTGTGTCTCATGTCTCGTATCTGGATATGGATCCGGATCCGGATCCCAGTTCTTGGTTCTTGGCACTGCATCGAATTAAGAATACGACCGTTTTTCCAACCAACCAAATGTTTGTACAGTGTAGAATACAGAGTGTAGAGTGTGGATTGTAGATTGTAGATAGCTGATACGTATTTCCCTGGATTTAGATTTGAATAGAGTTTATAGTGACTTGAATTTTTTTTCTATCGTTTCATTTCATTTGGTTTTGCTCTCCTTGGAACTTTACAGTAGGGAAAGAAGCGAGGCACAATTCACAGGTTTCCTCAGCTTCCAAAGCTAAAGCTAAAGCTCAAGACTACTAGTATTACTACTGCTGTACTTTTGCTGCTGTATCAACAGAACGTGTATTATTCCAGGGATCATTTAATGAACATTGGAAATGGAACACGTATTCCCCAACATTGGGTAGATTGTAGGTTATAGTTGTACTTTGTTCATTGTACATTGGCACATTTTCACGTGAACAAATTTCCAGCTGGTCTGATATGAAACTGATTAAAATTGGGTATTTCAAGTATTTGGTATTTGATTTCAATTTCAAATCTATTTACCATTTATCTATGCACTTCCTACAATTCTCCAATTCTCCAGTCACTCACAACTCACAACATTTGTTCCAATCAGTAGGAAAACCAAAACCAAACCCAAAAATTTGGCTTATTTGAGATAGAAGTGAATCTATTTAAATGTGCCTGTAGCATTCTCATGATTCTTATTTTCTGCTTACTGTATTTGTGTTTTGTGTTATCTTCTGTTCTAGATTCCCAAACCAAAATCATGTACATTGTACAAATTACAGCATTTCTTGAAAATATCGAGGTAAACGTACACATTTTCAAAAGAATGAGTTTTTTGCATACAGTAGATTTTCAAGATAGATATTTAAAAGAAAATTCCCATCTTATGATTTTCTTTCATAAGTGACTTTCGACTTTGGATTTCAAAAAAGTGTTCAAGGTTTGATTTTTTTTGTGGATTAGAATAGTATGAAACTGAGTGCAAGTTGTAAACTACTTTGGGCTTTTGTATCGATATTTTGTACAAAGGGAAGAAAAAGATGCTATTTATCATGTATCTTTTCATTTCATCAAAAGAGTTTCAATTCAAAAGATTGTTTACTTACAACTTACAAATTGAGATTTAGATTCAAATTTACTATCTACTCTACTTTTAGTTTAAAGACATATATGTATGTAAATTTTTATGCCTAAAGAAATGCAAATTTACAGCAAAGCTGTTATTTTAAAAGGAAGATATTATATGGAAATAGATAAAAAGAGGGTTATACTAAGGTTAGGTCGAATGTTGTGTCATGTCAAGAGTCAAGAGTCGAAAAACCCCAAGAGAAAGTAACTCTACTCAAGCATTGAATATCAAAAACACTTTAAGTTTTAAATATAAAACCGAAATAGAGAACACTGGCGCATTTAATTTATCTTCTACTTTGCACTTTCTATTTGACTTACTTGAGTCTCGAGTCAGACTGAAACTTCAAATACGGAATAGAACTGAATACTGAAATGCTTTGAAAGGAGATATGCTTTTAAAATGAAAAACGTTTAAAAAAAGAAAGAATATGAAACAAAACCCCAGGAGCGAGGACATACTATCTTGTTTCTTGATGACTTTCGAGCTTTGAGGAAAATGAGATATTTCTTTTGTATATTTTATATTTTTGCATCAAGTTTAGTTCTACAAAAGGTTTTTTTTTCTATGGGAATATGCAAAAAGATAAATTGAACCTTGAGATTAGAGACTCTAGAGTATTATCAAACTTGTTTCATATTATATTGTACGCTGAAAGCTGAAAGTCATGTACAGTGTACAGCAGTGTTTCAGGCAATTCATCTTTGCTGAGTAATCTTTTTCACACAGTAACTCGACTCAAATTGATTCAAGTAAAATTCAAAAAAAATTCAACTTGTAATACCTTTTTTGCATGTCTCCAGTCTAGACGCTAGACACTACAGTCTCGACGTTCTGCATTTTCCCCTGTATAAAAAATAAAAAGGCATCTTGTTGTAGAAAACGTACCGCTGTACAGTGTACAGTGTACAGCTTACTGGACAAAAAAACTTAACATATGAAATAAAAAATATTCAAATTTTATAATATACATTTTTTCTTTATCAATTTTTTTCTTATATTTTTACACTGTCATAAGTCACATTCTATCTTCAAACACTCAAAGTCTAGGTTCAATTTTCCTCTAACACTGTTTATATTATTACCAGTGCTGAAAAACTTATCAACTTGATCATTTTACAAACTAAGGAGTTTAAAATCAACTTATTTTCCCAAGCTAAACAAAATAAAAATCGGGCTCTACACTCTACACTCTTCACGTTGTACTATGTATAATATATACGGTAGATTGTAGTTTGTAGATTGCAGATATTCAATCAATCATTGTGAAAGTGAATGATTTTATTCAAACAAGCGGAAGGAATGTGGTAAACTAATTTCAGTTCATTCTCCATCCTTTTTCTCGGGGATAAGAATTTGGATTTCTATTTCGGATTTGTCTCCGACGTCAACTCAACTCTGTCTGCACTTGGTCTTAGAATGCTCCGAGGAATCAAGAATCAGAGAGAAATGGGTGCCTTCTTCTTTGAAGGTGATTGAATGGGTCTACAGTCTACAGTCTACACTCGTCGCTTCTCCATCTTGAAATTTCTTCTAGAGCCTTGAGCCTTTATGCTGTCTTTGTACACTTTCTACCAAGATTTTCTACTGGTGTAATTTCCCAGCATGTACAAATACATACACACTTGTACGGTCAATGATGATGCAGACTAGAGACTGAGGTAGCCTTACACGTCTTTGTCACAGAGAATAGAGGAGAGTGAACAGGAGGACGACGTAAAAAATGGAATGAGTGAGTGAACGAAGGAACGAATGCTTTCAACTTTCACCAGTGCAATGCCAATGCCAATGCCAATGTGAATGTGAATGTGAATGTGAGGGACCAAAGTGTAAAAGAAATACATACATCTATGAAAAGGACTCTTGAGAAGAATCTAGAAAGTTGGTGCACATTCACTGGTAACTGTGGACTGTAGATTGGAGATGGGAGCAAAGAACTAAAAAACTCATGTTCCTACAAATACACACACAACTTGAATTGAACTAGAGAGTGAGAAAAGTAAAGTGAAAGTACACGAGGACGAAAAGAAGAGGACGAAGAGGCAGAAGAATCCTCTTCACAGTTATGTAAATATGAATGTAGAATGTAGATGGATGGAATGGGAAAATATGTTCCACCAGAGAATTTTTACTATGGTCGATTCCAATTCAATGACTTTTCATTCCATTTCATCACGAACCCAGAAACATACATGTGTAAAATGTACATTGTACATTCTACAGTGCACTTGTATCCCCACATTATTGTCCAGCTTCCAAATTCACATATCAGCCATCTCTCCACACTCCACACTCCACACTCTGCACTGTACAATGTACAATGAAAATAACACTACAAAAATTCACATGAGAGAAACATGTCATTCAGCATTCAGCATTCCACATTTAGTAAACAGAAACATTATGCATGTATCTTTCCATCTCTCTCTCTCTCTCTCTCTCTCGGTATCTGTCTTTCTACGTATGCCCATCATAAAAGAAAATGGAACATGTACAATTTCCATTCAATATGCAGTTATTGCCTTCCAGCTCTGTCGCTGGACACTGAACACTGGTTTCTGGACTCTGGATAAATTCACTTAAATGGAAGAATTTTCTCTGAGCCTTTGCAATCCATTTACAAATTTGCAATGACCATCCCCATTTCTATAGAGCTGTACTACCAAAGTCGTCCTCGTCGTCCTCATCATCAGTGTCCAGTGTCCAGTGCCCAGAGTTGAGTGTGGAAACTAGGGACAAAATATCTTTCACAACCTCTCTCCTCTCTCCCTCTTTATCTATTATCGTTGTTCATGATATTGAATACTGTATAGAATTTGTTGGTTCATGCACAAAGCGTAATAAATGGGAAATGGGAAGCTTTCTCTCTCCTCTTTCACATGGTGATGTGAAGGAGAGTGGACATGTTGGATGTTGGATGTTGGATGTTGAATACTAGAGATGAGAAAGAGCAAAGAGGAGGAGGAGAAAGAACATGAGGATTTTTTTTGACATGCCAGTAACTAGTTCCGACTTCCGAGCTCCGAGTAAATTCCATACATTTACACTTATAATATCTGCCCATGTACAGCGTACAATGTACATTGTACATACATCAATCAGGAGAGTCTGGAGAGCAGAAACGAGTAAAGTGGACTATGAATGAATGATGGTGAAAGTGAAGAAGATTGTGGAAAAGTTGAGGACGAATAGAGTATCAAGTATCAAGTATGAGGAATGAGCAGTACTGATGACGTTTCTTGGTGAAATACATACACTGGACTAGATTGCTAGATTGCTGGATTGCTGGAGCTGGCCATACTTTGGCAGATGAAAGAACTGGAATACTTTTCCAAGGAGAAACTCTGTACAGGAGAACATACAAGAAAAGACAAGAAAAGACAAGACAAGTAAAAAGAAATGAAAGGCAACTGGAAGTCGAATTCCAATTCCGATTCCAATTCCAACTAGAAAAGCCACTGCCACTGTCTTGTGTTCTTTCTTTTTTTTTGATTTTTGACTTTCTTGTCAAGCTGCCGCCTCCACTTTATATTACAGTACAACTTTGGTTGTCTTCTCCTTGTTTTTCCATCCCTTCGTTTTCCGTTTTCATGCCCCAGAGAATTCTGCTGGAAGCTGGAAGTAAGCGGAAATACTCATGTTTATAAATATCCAAAATCCAAAATCTCCTGTCATTTACGTATTCCTCTCCTCACCCAACACCCAACATCCAACCACTTCAATTATCGTACGTACGATGAAGGAACAAAATAAAAGATATTTGCAACATTGGGTTATTCCATTACCATTACAATATGACAATATTATGTATTCCATGATGCCTATCTTCTATCTTTGAGTTTCAGTTTCAGTTTCAGCCAACATGCTCCACAGCAGAAAAAAAGCTAGAGGAATGAATTCACATGGTGAAAGATGGATGATTTTCGCATTATTAAACTACATATAGATATACATACAACTTATGTGTTGAGTTCTTGTGGAGCTTGATGTGGATTCTTTTCCCTACTAAAGTCTGTCAACAAAAGTGCCAACCATCAACCATCCAACTCTCTTCTCCCTTCTCCATCTTGTTCTTTGACACACTTGAAGAGAAAAATGTGTACTTGGGAAAAACCGCTAACGCCAACACTAACGCTAACACCCGCGTCAGACTAGAGTCTACAATCTACCATGTCGTTATTCATATATGTAGTATATGCCCCTTGTCTCTTCTTGTCTCTCGTCACTCCACAAAAGTTACTGAATTTATTTATTCATCCCCTTACTTATTTATTTATTTATTGGATGGATGTAGTATGTGTTGATGGACAGGAGTAAAAGAAAGGGATGAAGCAGCTTTCACGATAAACGAACAACAAACAACAAACAAACAAGGGAAAAAACGTCAGTGTGAGTTGCAAGTACATCTTTTCTCTTTCCTTTCCAATCAATAAAAAAAAGTAAACTACCAAATCAGCAAATCATTTTCATACAGAAATAAGTGTTTATTTGTCAATTTTTGTTGCATCGAAGATTCAAAGACTGAAGATGATTCATGTCAAAAATTGTTTTTTGTTCATAACATGTATTTAAAAGGGAATTAAAGAAATCAAAAGTTTATACGAATGTATGTCACTAAGATTTAAGATTTTGTGTTAAAAAGTCAACCAAAACTAGAAAACAAACAACTTTGTGTTTCCTGTGATAAATTGTGTATTTTACCTGTTGTAAGTAATCAAATTTCCCCCATGGACCTTTTCTACTCATTTTTAAAGATATTGATTCTGATGAGGAATGATGAGGACAAACTAATTGAGGCGATAATTGTTTACTTACCCAGTTGCGTGCCCCGCTTCGGTTCCCGCTTCGGCTTTTGCTTTGACTTCAGCTCTGGTTTTCTAGAGTAAATAATGACTTTGAATCTCTATTAGATTTTCACAGCGGTTCTGCTCCCACGTTCTCGCCCTTTTATGTATTTACCATCTACCATCTTGGCAAAGGACGTACAGAGGACAGAGGACAGAGGACAGAATCACAGCTCACAGTGCCAGGATCATTTGCATATCTCGACGGGAATTCTCAGACAAGCAAATTCACACTACTGAAATCAAATTATATAAGAATATTATACAATATACAAGTTTGGCAAGCACGCTCCTCTTCTCTCTTTCCGGATTCTGGATTCTGGATTCCGGATTCATGTCGCTTTTCCTCGATGCCAGATCCCTAGACAATAGATACAGACATGACTCTAACCTCTAACAAAACTGGACATTTGACACAAAGCACTAAAAATTATACACACATCTCCATGTACATTAAACGCATGATGTTTTTTACAACAAACCACATATTTTTAAGAATTATATAAAAGTATACATATTTTATTTATTTATTCTTGGTTGAAAAAGTACAGGAGAAATATTTTGCTTCAAGTATAAAGTGTACTCGTAAGTATACCTTTTTTTTATCTTTTCATCTGTCTTTTAGCTCTTACTGTGTACAGTGTACTTGTTGGATATATTTTTGTACCTAAATTACACTGCGTACACTGCGTACAATAGAAATTGGACATTGGACATTGGACATGTTTGGAAACACTACAAGGAGAGATGAAAGTTGAAAGTAATACACATTATTTTTTGCCCTCACGCCGTTAGTTTTTTGTACCTCTTTTTTTGCTTTGTTTTTTAAGCTTCCAGCTATTGCAAAAAGTAAGAAAGCTGGCACAAACATTATGCGTTATGTATGTACGATGTACGTATAAAAGTAACTTTGTGGAATCAAAACGATGGAGGAACAAAAGTTGTGTGGTTGTGCTTGTGGTTGGTTCCAGCTTTCACTTTCACTTTCAACTTTCAAAAACAAAGAAAAAATAAAGATATAAGAAACAATGTCGTCCACGTTGTACACTGTACATTGTACATTGTGCATTATACAAAGACGGAAGATAGCAGATAGCTTTTGGATCGTGGATGTCTTCTCTAAGGATTCAGAATTCAGAATTTCTTATCCGAGTGTATAATTCTTGGGCTTCAAGTTGATTCTTGAGGCTTGAGACTGTAAGGATGGGATATCGTGTGGAAAAGATGAGTGTATAGCGCAAAAAGCATAGCGTATAAAGTGTGGTTTGTGTTGTGCGTTGTACGGCTTCTGCTCACCATAAGTTTCCTCTCTCTCTCTCTTTCTCTCTCTCTCTGTCTGTCTTTCTGGCTCTCTTTTGTTTATGAATCTTAACTTTGTCGTGTGTCGTTAGTGTTAGTGAACTTTCTCTTGAGGATTTTCTCATCGTTTTGTACATTTCTCAAAGTTATGCTTCATCGCATCTTGCTGCTGTTCCTTTTCCTTTTCATTTTCATTTTAGATCAGCTTCACTGGCTAAAATGAACCGGATCCACCAGATCGACAATGTATTACGTATTACGTACTACGTATACTGCATATATCTACATTTATCTCCTTCACTCAGTTTGAACATGGGGAAAGAGAGAGAGAGAGTGAGAGACTGAATCACGATCGGAGACCACACGGACCACGGAATGTAAATGCATGCAATGTACAACTATATAATTGTAAGAGAAAGAGAAGGAGAAAGTCCGAGGGAAGAAAAGGGAGAAAGTCAGAGTCAGAGAAATTCCTCTACAGAAAATGATAGGGAAATGGAAAAGTTGACGGCAGACGCTGGAAAACCACGACCATTTCCATATTGTATAGATTGAGCACTGAGGGATTGAAGATGCCGTTGTCGTTGTCGTTGCCATGGCCATTGCATTGTCGCCGGTTTCATATAAATTCACAGGAATCCATACCTTTAATGTGCACGTACAAGTATTCTCCGCATGACAGTAAACTAAACGTTTACTGACTTTTGACTTTTATTTTGACATGTGCCGATTTATGTGGATTTAGTGCAAGAAAATAATCAAAGTTGAACTCTAGTATGTACAATGTACAATGTACAAAGTGCAGTTTATACTTTGTACAAAGAACTGTATCAATTTCCTCATTCCTCATTTATATCACATGCTGTAAGTGTACCTATTATCTATATTATGCTATAAGCTATAAGGAATGGAAATGTATCCCTAAATGATTACTATTGAAAAACTCTCTCGTCTCTCATCATTTCCTTGCATATTTAATGACACAAAGCATCCATGGAAGTACAATATGGAATATAGAGTACAGAATAGAGAATAACATGCATAATTCAAAAGAGTCTCCACACATCCGAGACGATATGAGTACTGGTACTGGTACTGGTTCTTGTACTTGTGCTTGTACTTGTACTTGTCCTGGTAAGTTTAAGATGATTGCTCACGAGCAATTCGAGAGGAAGACGACGTAGTGGGACTATAATAGAGGAAAATGTGAGTCGGATGATGATGTCCGACTCCGATGGATGGAACAGCAGACAGCACCATTGACGGAATAGTGCACTGCTCCAGACATTGTACATTTCATAGTGTAGAGAGTGTAGAGAGTGTAGGGTCTTCTGTCTTCACATTTGTGTGCCATTCAGTCTCCAGTTCTAGTTGTAGTTGTATTTGTATGTGTAGTTGTAGAGTACATGTTCCCTGGCATGGTATGGCCTGGAATTGCTACATACTCTTCTAAACTCATCTTTCTCTGCTCTTCTGTCCCCGCCGGTTCATATTCATATAATACAATACCAATACCAATACCAAGTTATGCCATACCATGCCATGCCATACGGACAAAATCGATCCAAATTATTTACTTAATACTCTTGCATACTGATTCTCCTCTTCTTCCTACTTCCTTCTGTCTTTCTTCCCATCCTAACATATACTAGATACTAAATACCAGCTACCATTCGACAGATGCATACTGTACAATGCACAGCATCCTCCACTCTATACTTTATATTATAATAAATAAATACTTGATGGTTCTCCTCCTTCTCTTGAACAATATTTTCGATCAATGTTTCTTTTCCTGTCTGACATATCTAATGTCTATAGTATTATATATTATATGTTCTATATTATGTAATATACATGATACAGAATACAGAATATAATGTTATGAAATATTACACATACTAAACGTAAGACTATTATCATTAGTTGAATGCTGGATGCTGTGGATGCAAAGGATTTTCTCTACTCCTGCTCATTCAGCTATACATTCAGTCATTTAATCTATACTCGATACTCAATGCTGTTTACTTTATACTTTATACTCTATACTTTATACAGCTTACAGCTTACACAGTCTCTAGTCTCTAGTATTCTAGTATTTCTTCTGCCTAAAAGCACACATCCGTTTCATCATCAATGAAAATGAGAAGGGTGGACGTGGAGCAACTTGAAAGAGGACGTAAATGCAAATGGTTTTATATGCTCGTTGTATACAGATATTCTTAGCTCTGAGACGTTTTGAAACGTAGAAAGTATTTCTACTCTACTGTACTCTTACAAGAAGAAAGAACAAAATGTCGTTTCTTTTCCTCCTTTCTTTCATTTCTTTGAATGGATTGGATTGGATTGCCATTCCATTTGAAGATTTTACAGGATAGAAATCTCGAGTGTATAGTCTCAAGTCCCGAATTTTTGTGATACGAATGAATACTCAATTTGTGTCAAGAGAGTTTCGGGCCAAAAATTTCAGGCTTAGACAATTTGCATTGATATTTTCCGTTTCTAAATTTCTAATTACTTTGCAATAGATCTCTGCATTTGTGGGTCACATATTTTGCATGTAAAGGCTGGAAAGTTATTAGATGCAAAAATTTGTGCAGAGTAGCAAACAAAATGAGGAAAAGCATAGACTTTTAGTATATGAAATTGTGCAAATTTGTTATATAGCTTTCTCTTTTTCTCCATGCTTTTGTAATATTCCAAATTTCTTTGTGTGTCATGTAGAATGTGGAATGTAGATTGTAGATACTTGATATTTATTACAAGAATGTAGAAGGGAGAAAGGTTGAATCAATTACTATAGGTTATAGATTCTAAATATAATGTGTAGGATCTTGCTTAGAGAGAAAGGCTTAAATATATGCACACCGCATCCACTTTTACATGTATACATATTATATGGTTATTTGTATGTAGTACAAAGTACAAACAAATTTTTTTCCGAGAAAGTAGAAGCTCTTTCAATTTGTCCCTACTCCGACTCCCACTTCTTCATCATCTTAGTTTTACGTAAATGTACAATGTACATGGATGCACACTGCACACATCATCCGCGTACTTTTCCTCTTAGTTTTTGCATCTCTCAACTCTCAAGATGTAATACTTTTCTTTTACTCGTCGTAGGAAATCCCATTTCTCAGCCTCAGAACCGCTGCTTCTGTCTTCGATTTTCTCTGTGAATCTCTGTGAAATCAGTTCGTCATTCGTCGTATTCCCTATTGCTGTTCGTCGTTTTCGTTCTCGTTCTCGTTGTCATTGTCGTTGTCGGCTTTTCCCTTTTTTCTTAAGATGATGGCGATTTTTCTTCTCTTCCAAAATCCGTATGGCTCAGCTTCCATTCGCATTCGCATTCGCAGTTCGCATCTCATAAGAAAAAACTCCTCACAGATAAAGATAAAGATGAAGATGGGAGTGAAAGAAATGCGGAAGATGATCTTGAGAAAAAGAAAAAGTCATCTTGAGAAAACTCGAGACTCGAGACTCTATACTCTATACTAAATCTGGAATCTGGAACCTCAAATCTTATGAAAAAGAGTTGAGATTTTTCAATGTTATTTTGCATCTCAGCTTTCAATTTGACGCAACTCATCTCATTTTGCTTGAGTTTTTTTCCTCGGAATTCCACATATTACCATTTTCATGGTCTTTAGACTATTAGACTACAGGCATTACTTAAACTTTTACAGTACTCCCAGATTAAGAAAGACAAGTGGAAAAGTAATCAAGCAGACTACAAACTACAAACTACAAAAATCCACTCACCATTTCCTCTACACTGTAAACTGTACATTGTACATTCTATTGCAAAAAGAATAAGGAATAACGATTCATTACTTTTTTCTGTGGTTTAATGGACTTTTTCTCATCAAAGAATTTCTACGATTCTATTTAGATTCTAGATTCTAGCGGAAGGGAAACGGACGGTTATAACTGCAACTGTACAATTAAATCCGATCATATAAATAATACCATAATATCACTGACATTTCAATGGCAATGGTATTTGTTCCTTCTAAGTCTGATTTCTTTCTTTTTCTTTGTTTCTCATCCCCGTCTTACTTTTTTTTACAATGTCGTAAGTTGCAAGTCACAAGTCACAAGTCGTAAGTCGTCATGCAGTCATCAGTTACATATCTTGACATGAAACGCCCGTCCTTTTCCCGAATAAAGCTCCAATTCAAAACCAAACCAAACCAAACCATAACATTGAAAACAAAGTTAGTCCACAAACATTTCCTTAAAGTTTTATAATGCTTCCCTCTTGCAAGTTTCCATGTAGTGTGGTGTATGGTACATGAGAAGCTCCATACGCCTACACAACTTTTTCTCCTCCAAAAGTCAATAATGATATGCATGAGTTCCGTTTAAACGAATCATAATGCTGAAATGCTAAGGTTGATCAACATTTCCTCAATTTTAGGTCCACGGTACTTTCTCTTGAGCTCCAATTTTCAAACTCCAATCTCCAACCTCCAATTATGCGTAACGATCTCTTTCATCCTCTATTTACTTCATCAGGATGCACAGTGCACAACTTGTAGACTTGTAGACTTGACTCGGAAAATGACAAATGTCTTTTATACTTTATACACATAAAACCTCGCTCTACTCTGGTTTCTGGTTTTGTAGGGATCTTTAAAGTAGGAGTAAAAGTTACTAGAACTAGAATTTAAATAGAATTAAATCTAAATCACCATGACGATCATCCTTCTCACCCTTTGATTTTCAAACATGTAAGTAGCAAGTATGTATTACATGATGGATTTAGTAACAAAGTATCTACTATCTTTTACCTTCTAGTTTGAGCAAATCAGAGCAGAGCAGAAAATGAAAAGAGGAACAAGAAAAAGAATCAAAAGGAATGATGATGAATGCATTCTACATTCTACATTTTACAATTCATTCATTTGATTTCATTACCTTACGTTGCAGTTGACATAAATTTACAAGGTTTTTTTTCCTTCTCGTCTTCTTTTGCTGGATGCTGAATGCAGGATGCTCAAGTAGTATTAATTGAAAGGGTGTACGACTTGATCCTCAAAGAAAATCAATTAGAGTCGGAAGAATGAAGAGTGGAGACATGTCTTGGTATGTACATTGTACATAATACATAGTATAGATAGATAGACAAGAGATATAATGGGCGGCTAATGCAAACACGGATGATTTTATACATGGACTATGGGCTATTGAGTTGAGAGTGTGGAGAAAGTCGGAGAAAGTAGGAGAAAGGAGGAAGGAATGAGCATAGCTCGTAATTTAGGAAAGGAGCCTTGTTCCAAGTTGAGTGGAGTAGAGAATGGAGACTGGAGAATGGAGCATCGAGAGTTTGAAGGAGGAAGGAGAAAAGGACGACGCACGAAATAAAAGCAGTTTCAGCTGATCCTATTAAATGGCCTCAAACGAAGAAAAACGCTTGATTCTATGCTCTCTATTCTACCCTCTCTCCACTCTGCATT
>JABASP010001178.1:0-33189 GCA_019776565.1 Sminthurinus signatus | reverse complement strand
ACAAAAAACAATTTTTTTAAAAAAAAAGTTACATAAAAAACATACTGGGAATAAAATAGCCCATACAGTATTTAGTCCTTAAAATGTTTAAGCATAAGAATATTTTTTTAGTTATTACACATTATTCCAAGTTTTTTCCTCATATTTTTTTACACAATAGTTTACAGAATATATAATATAGAATTCATTTATTTAATGTTTAATGTAGATGATAGATAGATATAATACTTTTCCATTTTTATATAGTACAAGTATTCTATATTATTCTATATTTTTTATATTACATTAAGAAAATTTACAATTTACACAATATATAATAATATAGATTTTGTTGTTTTTTTTGTCTCTTATTCACATTTTACTTGTAGCTTCTAAAGTTTTTGGGCTTATTTTTTGTTTTTCCCCTTTCACTTTTTTTATATTTTATCTTTTATCATAATATTATAGTGTGTCACACATTTACGTGCTTCTTTTTTTTCTTTGTTCCTTTGTTTGGCTATATATGTAATATGTATGTATTTTTATGTATAGAATATAGAACATTTCACAATGTATAATACAATACAACAATTGAATTGTAATCTAATTTGTTTTTATACTGTATTTTATATATGCATATGATATCGAATATCGAATACCGTACAGATATTTTACAAAGTCTTACATTTTACTATAAAATAATACATGATATATATATTACATATTCTACACTGTACTTTTTTATTCTATATACTTTCTATAATATAATGTAATCCTTATTTTTTCACTTCACCGTTGTAATATTACATAAATATGACATGAAATACATACTTATATGATATAACACACATCAACATTAAAATATTTTTCTTTACAGTATATAGTTACATATTATATTATATATTTGAATAAATCTTTTGCAGTCTGAGGAAATCTTTACTTTCTCTTTTACTTCAGTTTCAGTTCATCGCGTTTTTAAAAGGTTGATTGATAATAATACATGTAATAATAAAAAAAAACAACATATTATACATGTATATGAATATGTACATAAATAACAATGTGTGTAGTATGTATATAGTATAACTTGTAACTAGTAACAAAAATAATGAACAAAAATCATGTACAGTATAATAGTAATGGAATTATATATATAATGTACAAAGTATCATATATTTTTTTGAAATGCACAAAATATATAACAACATCAACAAGAACAAGAACAAAAAAAAATTAATGGAAAGAGAGAGAAAATTGTGAATTTACAAAGATAAAATAATAATTAAAACTTTTATCACTTATAAAAATCCCTTTGATTTGTGTATTATACACATTATACATTATATTATTATTATTATTATCTCATAAAATATTCTTGTGGTTCGTAAAGAACAAAATGAACAACTCTTAATGAACTTGACATAAAACATATAATATATAAATGATATAAATGCTTTGTCATTAAATACATTTACTCAATAAAATATATACAATGTAATATGACATAATCGTCTATATGTAACGTAGTATACGAAAAAAAGGAGAAAAAAAATCGTACATGTTTCGATATATTATATTACAAAACCTTAAAATAGACCAGGGACTAATATAATATATAATATATATGCAAATATATACATAGTACATAATATGGTAAAAAAACGTATAATATGTCGATGATTGACAATAATAATAATAATAATTAATACTAATAATCAATAATCTAGCAATAGCTCATTTTGACTCAAAAGTTGAGATCACTGTACATTACACATATTATACATGAATTCAAAAATTTGTTGTAGCTGTGGTTGCACCGTTTGTATTATTATTATTATTATTATTGTTACTACTACTAGTGGAACCGGTGATTTGATTAGTATTATTCAAACAAGAGAGGAGTTGAGACGTTCCAGAATTTGCGACTATTTGAAGAGGAGAACAACAAATTTCTCCATTTGCATTTACAGATGTTGTCGTTAGTAAAAATCCAATAACATTTGGTGGGAATGAACCTTCTTCAGCTGCAATCTGAATCTGTTCCAATTGTCTTTGTTGACTTTCTGTCAGAATCTAATAAATAAAAGTAGTAATTAAATCAAAGGGTTAGTTATTTTTATGATTCAAAAAACTTGTGGTTTAAAAGAAAGTCAACTTCTGTATATATATTTTATATTTATGTATGAATATATTTACCATGGTTGGTTGTTGAAGAGATGATGAGGATATGACAGAGGAATTACTATTATTTGAATTGGTAGGATTGCCATTGATTTGGGTGGACGAGTCTGGAGTCAGAGAGATTGTAATAGTTGAATGAGGAATTTCTGTCGAATTGTTTGATGTTATTGTTCCGGTCAATTGAAGTTCATCACCTTTCATGGTAAGAGAAGAAGCATTATTATTGTCCATTATGATAATGTTTCCACTTGAATTAACGGATCCTGTGTTTGGTGGCATTGTGGTTGTTGTTATGATTGTAGTTGAATCTTGTATAGCTTCATTTTGATTAGCCAAGACTTCAGCTGGATTACACTTTTTACTAGAAATATTGTCACTTTGTGATGACAATTTTTTGTTAGCACTGTCTCCACCATTGTTGTTGTTATTGTTGTTACTATTATTTTGGGCATTTCGAAGAACATTATTAATTCGATTATTCTTTTGTGATCTCGGTTGTTGCATGTCTACAGGCATTAAATGAAGATGTTGTTTTCTTTGATGTTGAAGTAATTTAGCCCTAGTAGCATACTGTCGATGACACCATTGACAGGAATGTGGAGTTGCAAGGATTTGTCCACTAGTATTTGAATGTACAACGGATATTTCACGAAATTGTTGTTGATCAGCTTTTAACATGGCTTGTTTCAAATCTGAATTTTTGTCCAAACTAATTTCTTGATGAGAATCTTGATTCATTTTTGATGGTAATAAATGATGCTGTTGTTGTTGTTGGAGATCTTTATTTGTTTTCCCAGAACCATCACCATTTTCAATGTCATTTGTTAATGAAGAAGTAGTTGAAGAGGAAAGAGTTTGTTCATCACTACCATTTTCATTTTGATTCAATTTCCCAGTTTCATTTGGATTCATTGCTCTACTGTCTTTACCTTTTAATTGAGGAGGTAGTGGTTTTCCTGGATGAGTTTTTAAAATATGAGATTTCCTCTTTGAACTACTTTTGTATACTCTTTCACAATATGGACAAAAATAATTTCGAGTGGGACGAAGAATTGGTAGATTTAATTCAGGGACTTGTTGAGGTGGTTTTTCAGGATGTCTCTTTGCCAAATGATTTACAAGCATTCCTCTCCTATGTAAAAAAAAAACAAACAAGGAAAAATGACAAATAAATATTATGGTAATTTCAGTAATCACAGAAATCAGTTATAAATGAGTATTAAATAATAGTAGAAAATAATAATAATTTAGAAAACAACTTGCCTTTTAAATCCCATGACACAGTCTGCACATTTATATGTAAACCTTTCATATTCTTCTGGGCTTACTTTTGGCACAAATTTCTTTGAATTATTCCGATTCTTATTATTTCCACCAATTCCACTTCCACTAAGTAAACCAAGTTGTTGGATATCCAGTACTTTCTTTTTATTTTCATGCATTCTTTTTGTATGCTCGCGAAGTTTATCCTTCCTCTTAAATTGACGACCACACTCTGCACATAAAAATTCCCTATGTTCTGAATGTTTAAGCTAGAAATTAAGGAAAAAACGCCATACATTAATTCAACGTCAATTATTTCATTTTCCATTTTATTTAATATTTAATAAAATCTGAATCAGTGAACTTTGAATATCAGAGGGAAACTGAATAAATAATAATACCTTGTGTAATTTTAATTTATCAGAAGTTGGGAAACTCATATGACACCCTAGATGATCACACACAAATTGACGTGGACCATGGAAAGCTCGAATATGTTTACGGACCATGGAGTACATTGAGAATTTCTATACAAAATCAAAGAAAAAAACATTTAGTAAAAACTTTAAAATGTTTATAAAATAAATCTAAAACAATAATAATTATTTTGATTACTGTTTTAAGAAATGATCCCCTTTTGTGCACTTACTTTTGAGCATCGTGGACAATAAAATAATCCATTTTCTTTATTCTTGTGAGTTTGAACGTGTTCCTTTAGTTGAAGTAATTGTGGAGTACTAAAATTGCACATTGGGCACTCGAAACATTTTCCATCCTCTATACCAAAAAACAAACAATACAAAATTTAAAACAAATATTCAATTTTTCGTCTTGTTGTATATTTTAAAATAAAAGAATTCTAAATGAATAATAAATAATAAATAATAATAATGAGTATTCAATTAATTTACCGGCATGTATCTTTTGATGTCCAGATAAAGCACTATTTGTGAGGAATCTTTTGGAGCAGAATTGACATTTAAGTGGTTTTGAATCTTCGGAACTATGGACAATCATGTGACGATCCAATCTTTCTTTGGTTAAAAAGGATTTATAACACATGGTACATTTGACTTTGGTGGGAGGTGTTGTGGTATTACTACTACTACTTGCAGTTGTAATGGCAACCGTTGATGTAGTTGACGTATCCGCACTTTCCTGATTTTTATTCATCAAAGTCACACCAGCCTTTTCCAGTTTCTTACTATTTACTCCAACCGACTGAATAATAATGTGAGAATCTTGAGAAGAACTAGCTCTATTCCTCTCCACACCATTTTCAATGGAAGAAGAAGAAGTAGAAACAGCCACCACTTCATCATCATTACTCTGTTGATTTCCATTTTCAACTTCAGTGAGGACTTTATTAGAAGAAATATGTTTAGTAATTTTACTACTATTACTACTACTACTCTCAATCACATCAACATCATTCATATTATAGGATAAATCTCCTTCATAATGTTCTCCATCAACTTTCCTCTTCTTAAATTTCCCACATGTGACACGATACAAGTTATTTCTCTTACTCAATGATGTATAAGTAACTTGTTCATTGTTCTTGTTTGTAGACACAACCACACTTGCACCATTACTATTGTTAGGGTTCATGGATGAGGAGGAGCTTGAACTACTATCACTGTTATTTGTATTATGTTGGATTTTATTTATATTTACATTCACATTCATATTATTCATATTTACTACTTGTTGTTTATTAGTAGTAATAATTGAAGATGTAGAAGAAGTGGATCTATTGTAAATACTATCACTATGCTCTTCACTCCCTCTTCCATTCATCATTTCATTTTCTTGTTCTTCTTCACGATCTTGTTCCTGTTGTTGCTGTTCTTGTAGTAGTAGTAGCTGTTGTTGTTGTTGTTCTTTAGCGGAATGAAGATCATCATAATCTGTAGTAAAACGATTTTTCTTCATAAGTTTCTTTTTTGGTCTTCTCTGATTATGATGTCGATAGGACTCAAATTCATCCTCACCGTCATCTCTATTGTGACTTGTGTCTAAATGGAATTGTAAGTCTTCGTGTGATGCAAAACCAGATTCATTACATTCAAAACATGAGTAGGTGACAACATAAGTTGGAGATGGACTATTTCTACTATTTGAATTATGATTTTCATTCATTGGGATTGGTGACTCTGAGCCCGTCATATTGCACATATTCATATGTTGATGATGACTATTGTCATTATTATTACTATTATTATTATGGGAATCCTCAATAACTTCACAATCTGATTCATTTCGATTTTCATTGTAATGTTGTTGGTGATGGTAATGGTGATGATGAGGGTGGTGGTTGTGATGACGATGGTCCTCTGTCATTGGAAAATATGGTAGACCGTATTTCTAAATAATAAATAAAAAAAATAAGAAATCAGAATAGTTTAGTTTTAATTTCAATAGTACTTACAATATTGAATTTTATAATAACAAATATACAAAAGAAAAAAAGTATTTTTTTTATTCTTTTACCATAGCATATTCAGGAGAATATCCAACTTGGATTTCCGTCTTTGGTGGGATTTCCATACTCGTAGAAAAATAAATTAAACCATCTTCTTCAGTAATCACAGCATTTTGTTCATCCGGGCTGCTGGCGAGTCGTACAAACTTCATCCAATTACACAATTGATCATCATGTCTGTCCAGTTGCCAAAGGTCATTAGAATTATCAATTTGGGTGATGATACAGGGGTACACTAAACCATTTAAATTATGAATATCTTCAGATTTTAATGCTTTAAGCGGTCCTTCCACTGGACCAAATCTCGTATTTTCTTGAAGTGTAGTTAATCTGGAAGTAAATACAGCCCAACCATTCCCACTACTAGATACACGATGTAAACTCAGAGGTGAGGGAAGTGAAGCAATTGACTTTGGCTGGACTGGATTATCCAAAATTTGGGAATATTTCTACATAAAAAAATGACAACCAAATAAAAATTAAACTTGATAAATTTCATAATTTCACACAGCAGAAGAAGATTCATAATATAAAATATAAAATTGATTTCCGTATTCTGTTTTATTTTTGAAAAATAAAAGTAATAAAATATAATAATTTATACCTTCTCAACAGCATTTGTTGAAAGATTTGACATGTCCATGGAGTTTGGTGATGGTGAATTATGATTTGTCATCATCATGACGGTTTCATTCTTCTTTTTCATACGAATAATTCTTCGGTCATCAATCGTAGTATCCGATAAACTACTACTACTACTATTACTGTTATTATTTGTAATCACAGACTCTTGGATATTTGAGTAGTCATTTTTGTTATTATTACTAGTATTTGACAGTGGGATATAACCACCACAAGATAGTTGACTTTGTTTATTCAAACTCTCACTGCTCATACTACTCAAATTCATACTGTTCATGGAATGTCGACTACTGAATCCATTTTTGAGTGAAAAGGAACCCGTGTGTTGAACAACACTGTTTGGGAGGTGATCTGCTAGATCATCTTCAGATTCAGATTGAGTAGTAAGAAATTGTTGTTGTTGCTGTTGTTGTCGAGAATGGTAACTACTTTGATGATGATGATGTTGATGATGAGAAAATAATGGATTTGGTTGTTGTTGCATTAAATTAACAGGTTCATCTTCCATATCTTCCGCCATCATACTATTTCGGATATGTTGTAAATTAATAGGATTTGATGATGAAGAAGAATTACTACTATTAGCAAGATTATTTAGAGACAAGACACTGGTATTATTATTATTATTATTATTATTACTATTACTACTATTACTATTGGTTCCATGAAAAGATAGAGATTGTTGAAGATCCATTGGAATTTGCATAGAATTTAAAAGGGGCATTCCATTTTCGGATAAATCCATTTCATCATGATGATCATCATGATGTGTTGCAGATGAATTCAAATGTCTTTTTAATGAATTCCGTTTCTCTGGAGAATCAAAACTTACACTCATTAAATTGACGGGTTCACTTATCACTTCATGATGTTGCTCATCCGCCAATTCTTGCATCATTAATGAATTTTGCCAACTATTAGCACTACTGCTTGAAGTATTATTATTATTATTTAAACTCCATCCACTATTAGTAGTATTATTATTATTGGTCTGTTGTTGTTGAATTGAGGATCCTAATTGACTATTTCCTACATTTGAAAAAGATGAAAGACTGTTATTGATATTTAATGAAGAACGTGAGCTCAATCTCATATTTTGACTCTGTTGTTGTTGTTGTTGCTGTGAAAGTCCAGGATTTTGATAATCTAACCAAGAATCATCATGTGGTCGGAGTGGTTCCATAAGGAGTAGAGATCGGAGTTGAGAATCTGTGGTTGCTGAGGAGGAGGATGAAGTTGCTTTTAAATTTAAACTAACTCCTCCACTTGCAGATAAAGCTTCCGCTGCGGAAGATGCATCAAGGAATTCATCATGTCCCAATTCCACTTCATCACCAACCACCACACGATGTCTCACATCATGACTAACATGTTCTCCTCCATCATCAATCCCTAACATAAATTCATTAATTTGACCAGCTTCTTGTAAAGCCATTGTTGAGGAGGAGGAGGAGGAATTTGATTGTTGTTGTGGAATTATATGAAATAAATGATTTTGTCTGGATGAAGAAGAAGAAGAAGCAGACGGTCCTGATGATGATGAAGAAGAAGTAGAAGTAGTAGAGGCAGAAGGAACAAGATTTGATGAAGCAGAAGTCCCACTAGTAGTAGAATTGTTATTATTATTGTTACTATTATTATTAGAGTTACTGGTCCCAGAAGCAGAGGGGAAAAATTCGTCATAGTAGTAATATGGCATATCATTTGGATCATATAAAACTGCTACAGAATTGGGATCATTCCCATCCACTCCCACTTTACTCAATGTCAACCCATCAAATTTATCTGTAGAAACTGAAGCAAAATCATCAGTAGCTGTACAAGAACGAGATCTTAAAATATCATAAGGCGAATAATTTTCTAATTGTTGTTGTTGCTGCTGTTGTTGTTGACTCATACCACTATTTATCATTTGTTCCCTTCCACTTGTTAATTGACTCAAAATTATTGAATTTGATGAAGTACTTGCGGAAGTATTACTATTTTGCTGTTGTTGTTGTAAACTAGTACTATTATTATTATCCATGAGAGATAAATTTGGAACAATTGAGGATGAAGATTGAGAAGAAGTGGATGAGCTTTGTTGTTGTTGCTGTTGAAAACTACTATTCACAGATGATAACAATTGATTTGATGGTGGTTGACTTAATTGTTGTTGTAGTTGAGACTGTATAATTGAACTACTACTACTACTACTGTTACTACTAGAGGAAGTGGAGGATGAACTATGAGGTAATACTTCTCCACTCTGAACTCTATGTAACATTTTTTGTTTAGGTGTCAAAATCTTTTTACTAATTGGATTACTAATACTACTACTACTATTATTATTATTATTAATTATGGGTAGGGGTAAAATTGGTATATTGGTCGTTGTAGTAGTTGTAGTGGTTGTAGTTGATGAAAAATGAATTCTATTGGCACTCGGATTATGATGATGATGATGATTTTGATGACTACTACTACTACTTCCAGCATGAGAATTATTCTCTGCAAGATTTAATGGACTTTCTAACTCTCGAACAATTAAACTTTCAGCACTCACAGCTTCTTCATTATTATTATTATGTTGATGATGATGATTATTATTATTACTATGGCTACTGCTATTATGTTGAGCCGTAGGATTATTCACATCCATATTATTATTATTATTATTAACATTGACACCGGATAAATTGTTATTAATACTCAAGTTGTTGTTGGAGGAGGAGGAGGCTGATGATGATGATGAAGAAGAATTGTTCCCAACTAAATTATTTAAATGTCCATTAGTTAGATGAGAAAGGGATAAATTCATTTGTTCTTGTTCATTTAAACTTGCAATTTTGGCGTAGATTTTCTTACTAGGTATTTTCATATGTAATGATTTATTGGATTCACCACTCAGTCCTTGACTATTTGTCGTAAATATTTGTCTTAATTTGTCTTGAGATGATACTGAAGAAATTGATGAGGATAATGATAATGATAAAGATGAGGATGAGGACGATGATGAAGCTCCATTATTATTAATAGTATTATTATTATTATTATTGGTCACATTAGAAACTGAAGAGGAAGAAGAGGAAGAGGTTGAAGCTGGATTTAAATTATGAGATGGGTTTATAGATGATGAATTTATATTTAAATTTGGTATAATATTACTAGTTGAATTTGTAGCAGTGTTGTTGTTGTTATTATTATTATTATTATTGTTACTATTATTACTTGATGCTAATGCTTGTAGAGAAAATCTTTCAAAACTTGATGCTTTTTTAATTTTACTTCGTAGTGGGAATAGATGAAAACTGAGGCTACTACCACCACTAGAACTACTACTGCTACTATTTGTATTATTATTATTATTTATTGACGATGAGGAGGAGGCCAATGAGGATGAACGAAGAGAATTTAATAAAGGTGATGAAGTAGAAGAAGAAGAAGACGACGAAGAGGATAATGATGAGGAAGGGGCAACAGAAACAGAAGAATTTGAATGGTGACGATTACTATTATTATTATTATTATTAGCATTACTTGTAGAATTATTTGATAAAATGAGACCATTGTTACCATTAATATTATTATTATTGCTTGACGAAGGGGGCAACATCACATTATTATTACTACTATTGGTATTATTTAAATTTGGATTCGGATGTCCAATAACATTTATGTCATCAATAGAATTTGATGAATTTGAAAAAGGTGACGGTGGGATATCATCAACTGTTGAGGAGGAAACTTGACACTGTTCTCCGGGTGTTGATGGATTTCTATAGGTATTAATTGGTGATGGAACTGGACCCCATAATGTAGAATCAGGACTTCCAATTGAACTCGGCGACATTGGTGAATGATTATTATTGTTGTTACTACTACTTGCAATAGCATTATTATTACTTAAGCTGTGTCTGTGACGACTTGGTGTAGACAATGCATTAATTATGTGACTATTACTCTGATGTGACCTCGTTGGTGGTCGAGGTGAGGCCGCTGTTGTACTGGATATCATAGAGGAATTTGAAGGCCTCCTGATTCTATATGCTCGATTTGGGGGTTGACTTGGAGCTGCTGGATTGTCTTCATCCATTTTGTTTCTTGTCTTCTTTGTCTATTATTACTATTTTTATTTAGTTTTATTATTATTATTATTACTAAAAAAAATAGTTTATTTTATTTATTTAGTATCAATCCATTTTATCATTTTGAAGTGAAATCATCTTTCTCTCCACTCTCTCCTTCACCTTTTTAACTATTTTTTTTTGTATTTCTTCTACTTTTATAATTCTTCCTTAATCCGTAATTCAAGTAGTATACATATCACAATTTTCTAGTCAAAGGTTATATACTTATGTAGAAAAATCCTTCTTCTTTTATTCTTATTCTAATTAAGTGGGTAAAGTCTGCAAGAAAAAAAAATCAAAAAGAAACAAGAATTATTATTATTATCATCATCATTATAATTGGAATTAGAATATTAAATATATATAAAAAAAGTATATTATATGTACGCTTCGTATAATTTTTTTTACATAATTATTTATCCTACATTCATGTACATACATATATATGACACAAGGACAATGGACAACAAAAATGAACTAGTGTGAGGAAAATCTAATCTATAATTCCTACATCCAACGTTAGAAAAAATAAATAAACAACCTTGAAATGGTCTAATAGATCAAGAATCAAGAACAACAAAATTATTATATATTTTTCTCATTTTTCTTCTGCTTGTTCAAAACTTACACTGTAAACTCAACAGACTGTAAGTCAACAGAGTCAACGTAATTTAATTTAATATTTACTTTACTTTACTTCAAGTCTTGGATACTGACTAATAGAGATTACGGTGTACATGTGGTAAAGCTCTGTTAATATCATTAATCATTATTCCCTTTATGCATTAGACTTTTAGGTCTGGAATCTGGAGTCTACTCCTGTTTAGCTCAGTATAGGTCTTTTGATTATCATTATTCATTATCTTTTGTATTTATGTATTATTTAGGCATTAAATAGCTAATATACTTAATACTTGATACTCAATGCATTGCAATGCTCGTTACTTGTTGAATAATAAGATCACACAAGTCAAATTGACATTACCAAATACTAAATACGATAAAAGTTTAGAAGACTGGAAAGTCACAAAACTGTACCATTGATATTGACGATTGACGATGTTGTTGACAGAATTACGGATATAATATACTAGATAAAGTCATGTAACTAATGTTTAATGTTGTGATAATATGATAAGTAATTTGTCCATTTCAATTACTTTTTACTTTAAAGTAAGTTGAAGAAGCTACTCATCATTATATTCAACAGCAGAACAAAAAACAAAATACAAAGTATTACGGATCACGGAAAACTGACTAGTGTCATTTCTCTCCAACTAATTACATTTGTATGTGTGTTATGTCTAGAATCCACAACTAATTACTGTAATAATATATATTTTACTTTACACCCGGAAAAAGAAGTGTGCTCATTCCGAATATTTATTTTTCTCAACTACTTCATGAACTACAAACTATATCCAATATTATACGACAATGTTGTTTCCTATCCTGCCTTGATTTTTTTTTATTCAAAAAGTTCGGTAGTCGGTAGTCTGTAGAATAAATATCCCACCGACGGAGACAGACGAAGAAGACTGACAGCTCAAGGTTTATACTTCAAAGCTCATGTAAATAACCACGTCATTTCACAATTGTAGACAAAATGCAAGTTTCAATTTCCAAAAACTATCATTATCTTGTCCAACATAAAATTCACAATCCACCATTCTACTAGACACTAGACTTCAAAATTTCAATAGTATATCCACGTCAGTTGTGTAATAAATAATATTATAATATTATGTCACCCCAATAGATCCCAATCCAAAATCCATAAATTTTGAACTAAACGAGGGATGAGACAACCGAAAAAAAATAATCCTTTGTATAGAGATCCACTCATATCACAGACCATAAAAATTTCAATTACAATTTCAACATCACTACTCACTACCAAGTTTTGATACACTTTGCACTGCTAAATGTAGAATGGAATAGAATGTAGAGTTCAAAATCCAAGAGGAGAAAATGGATTAATCTAAAAACAACTATATGTATCCAAAATCCACAACACGATCCACACAGTCCACATTCCATATGATTAACATTAATAACACTTTCTCAATTTGAAAATTGGAACTACACCAACACGAACAAGAACATGACACCAACTGAAGAGAAAACCGAAACAGAAACTGAAATACCACGTACCAACTCCTCTCAAATCCGAATCCAGATTCAAGATTCAACGATCCACACACACACACACAAAAGTCTTGAGACTTAATGTGTAAAAAATTAAGGTAATGAAGACGGCGAAGAATGCAAGGGAACTATCCAAACTATTAATACAAGGATTTAATATTTTTTTAAGTCTCTTAAAATAGAGAGAAGATGATAAACACACTACACGATCTATTTTACCATCAATATTATTATAGTTGAAAATATACTACATATTCACTTACTTAATTTACACCGAGAAAATATAATATTTAATATTCAAAACTCCGGTGGATTGTTGAATTCCAAATCCAAATCCAAGTTTTAGAGTATATTATTTTTTTTATTTACAATATTTGTAGAAATGAGCACTTTGTAAACACTATAAACACACCACAAAACTCGAATCCCAATCCAAATCCAAGTCACAAAATCACAAGCTCATACTACTTACTTAAAAGTACACTATTTTCTATTTTACACCATCATCACCACACTAACACGAATACCGACCGACCGCAACTAGTATGTTACTCTCTTTTGATCTGGATCCTCGATCAAGTCAGCTCCTCAGTCGCAACTCAAACTAACCTACAACCTTCGTACTTGATTGCCCGTGAGTATGTGTGTATATGTGTGTGTGTGTCTTTGGCTGCATACTTGAGCTTTGGCTAGTATATACCGCAGACGTACATATGTGTCTGGCTCTGCTCATATCGTATCGTATCATTTCATTTCATATCACATCGTATCATATATCGTATCCATTCATTGTACATATCTGCAATCTACATACTACATACTTGTACACTGTATACATAAAATTTCACGGCAAGATGCTCAACTGTGCCATTCCATTCCACTGTCAAAGCCTTTACCATGGCATACAAATACAAATATAAATACAGATATAGATATATCCATCGCGCCGTATTTTATTAGTCAGCAGATACCTACATTCTACATTCATTCTACTCTAGCACTCTAGATTATCATAATATGTACACAATCTGTTAGTATTAGGAGTTGGGAGGACATGGCCTATAGTCTCAGTATATACTATATACTTCATACTTGGAATTGGACTACACAAGCACAAGCATACATAACAAAAATATATAGCACATGGTACAGAGTATAGGGTGGATATATGTACAGTGGTTTGTAAAGCGCAGTCCCAAAGCCCAAGGTTGAGTTCCCAATCCAAGGTTCTCACCTCAATCCTCCTCAATGTAATAAGCTATGGCCTATAACACACACAGACACACATACACATTTACTCACTCACTCACTCACTCAAACACACACAAGACACAAAAGTAAAGTCAAACCCAGACTGTACAGTCCAAAGTATCCTACAGTACAAAATACAAAATACACACAGTGGTAAAATACGATATATAGTACATAATAACCATGTGTATCATTTGTATTATGTACTACATCCCACAATATGCTACACACTACACACTGCACACACTAAAAACATAGTATCAGTGAGCATCAAGATGCAATTCTTTTATGCATGCAGCATACAACATACAAAATACACAGTAGACGAACGACTACATAAATGTATTCTTTTTCTTCTTTTTTTCTATTCTATTTCACTTGTACTTCTTCTACCCACGTACTATATACCATATACCATATACCATATACTGTTTAATGTGTACACATTTATCTAAAAGATGAACACATGCACCCAAATTCCACATACGAAATACAAATACAGAATACAGAATACAGGTCTATAGTCTATATAAGCTGTAATCTAGATGTATCTATTATTCTATGATAATATACAGATATTATATGTTATACATGATATTCAACACCTCTTTTCTCTTTTCATTCACTCCTCATCTTTTACAAATCAATATAATCAATCATCAATCATCATCAAATATTAAATCATCACCATATTGTTGTTGCATTATGCAACCATTTTTCATGCATAATGCATAATGCATCATAGGTTCTCTATTTCCTTTCTCTGATTCCTGATTTCCTCTTCTCTATTCTCACTTTCTTCGTATTTTTTTTAATTCCTGAAAGAAAGTAGTCAACACTACATAGGAAGGATTTTATCTTTTATCTAACATGATTTTAATTGTGAGCGGAGCAAGATCAATAGCCAATATTCAATGAATAATAATTAATTTAATCTAGTTGATTTTTGACATTGTATTTTATATTGTAAATATGAGTAAAAAAAATCATGTTGTTACATGAGGTATTCTCATTTCCATTTACAAAATATCCTAGATGCTAGATACACACGCCTAACTTTTATTTCTACGTTCTATGTCAAAAAATCCATCAGAATCCAGAATCCAGACAGTTGTCAATGTCAAATATCATCCTTGCTCAATGCTCAATCTACCTATACTATAAATTATACATTGTACATTGTACGTAGACACTAGGTACACGCGAGAAGAAAACTCTTCTCTCTTTTTTTTTTGTTCCAAACTACTCTTTTTATAATAGGAAATACATTGTGTAGGTCTCTGTATATTTAATTTTTATGTCCAGTCCAGTGTCAGCCAGCTCAACATCAACATCAACATAAATATCTATACATTCATGCATGTAACATGATATCGTACGATATTAACATTAACATGTTTTGACTATAGCGTATGGAGTATGGAACTTGGATACGGAATGGTACATTTCAAGGTAATATTGTTTACCATTTACCATTTTCCCCAGGAAAATGAATCTATAGTAAAAATCTATAATGTGTATAATGTATAAAATGTATGATACATGTGATGAGGTCTGAGGTCTGAGTGCTGACAGATATTTCGTATTTGCAACTTTGTGCGGCTGTATATAGTATATAGTATAGTCAATAGTTGTACTTCGTACTCAATGAAATACACATTACACATCTTACTTATATTTCATCTCTAGGTAGTTGCAAGTTTGCACATGTTACGCTACATACTACCAGTAATATTTATATTGTAAAGTGTAATTGTGCAATAATTTAATTTCCTGACTTATGTACTTAAAATCCTCATCATCATCATTGAAGGCACAATACATAATGCATAATACATACCGCATAACCTAGCCTCTATAACATATAACCTTCCAGCCCACACGAGCAACAAGACATTTTTATATAATACATGTCTACAGCATACTGCACACAGTGTAATACTTTTAGCTATAGGAGAAATACACATGAGCATTGAACACACTAAACGCTAAACATGCTGATGACTACCACTACAAGAACACATACAAACTGCTAACTATGAACTATGATAATATTGATGAAAGATACACATACTAATAATACAACATAATACATGAACATTCATTTGAATTACTTTTATGACCTTCCGCTCAATAAATCCTCGATCCTCAATCCACAATCCTCGAGAGTGTCTACATTCAACATATATACACTATATGCTTCATACAAAAGAGTACAGTTCACACAAACACACAAACGCACACTTACTTACTTATGTTAATATACCAAGAGACAGAAAGATATTAGCTATTTGATATGTGTAAATTGAACATGAGTACTCTTTACTCTTACTATATTCGCTACTTGCTACTTGCTACAAATAATACAAGTACATGGTCACAACAATAGAATACAATACAATAGAAAAGAAACTATACAGTATACACTAAACTCTCTGTACTGAACAAATTACACACATAGTATATAATATATTATGTAGAATGTAAAGTATTTAATACATCATCATTTCATTTTTCATTGTATTCAGTATTCAATATTCACTGTTTGGAGTTTAAAGTTTAGAGTTTGGAGTTTGTACTAGATATCTATATTTTGAAATCTTGAACTCATTCTATAATTTTCCTACCCAAGTATTTATAACATAATAATAATACTTGTAATGTATAATGTATATCATGTCACAATATTGTAGAACAAATTGATTGTTGATTGTAGTGGACGATGCAACGGTGAAAAGAAAATATGGTACATGCTGTACTCTATTTATATTATTATTATTATTATCATGGTATTTTTCACCATTCATCCAGTATAGAAATTAGAATGAAATATACTGTAGTATCTAGTTTCTAGTATCTGAGTTGTCCCAAATCCTAAATCCCAAAATACGGCTAACTGCTAGACGCTAAAAATGGACAAATAAATAACATGAAGCCTGGAGAATGGAGAATAACATAGAATACTCCACATACAGTATAGCTGTATAGCGTATAGCCTATACGGTATAGGCAATAGGCAGCGGACAATGAAGGATGGAGAAGAAAGAGAATCAACAGTATGCACTAGGAACAGCACTCCGTCCTACGTCCTACGTACTACATTCATACGACATAACATGGCCAAATAAAATAGGTTAAGTTCATAGAAAATAGGAGGGCAGGAGAGAGAGAAAGAAAGAGAGAGAGAGAGTGACGACACTAGTCACTAGTACATTCACTAGATTTTATAGTACCTAGGTTAAGGTGAAAGAAAAACATATTCTACTGTGGCTACTAATAGCTGCTCTGACATACATACACCATTTTTCCACGCTTTGACTTGAGACTCGAGACTCAGACTCAAGAGTAGAGTAGAGTCTCAAGACCGAGACTCGCATCGGCTCAGCTCAGCTCAGCTCAATTCAACAAGGCAAGACAAAGCAAGGCAAAAAGAGTTTGTAGTTTGTTTGTAGTTTGTAGACAGACAAACGACGGCGATATAACTCTAAACTCTAAACTATAGTATATTACGAAAAAATGGGCTCCTATGAGTACAAAATTATATAGTAAAAAATAAAGAGTAAAAGGAACTGATACCAGGCCGCTTCGCGTCCTCTCATATTATTATTTCGTATGTCTGACCCTCAAATGAATCACATTTTATATAAAAATATGGAACACTCACCCAATTTTAAAATTCATAATTCCAAACTCAAAAGCTACTTAGATTTTATATTTAAGGAAACAGTTTATTTTACATATTCTTATGTGTGTTTTGAATGTGTCAAAAGTCAAAAGGAGATACGGGTCAAATTCAAAATTCAAATGCACATACAAAATAAACCGATGGTTTACTTATACATTCTACATTATACAGTCTAGATACAAGATACTAGAAACTGTAGTAGAAATATAGTTGCATACTCAATACTCCATACTACATGCATGCAAGACGACAACAACGAACAACGAGGAACGACGACGGACAAGAGCCGTTGCCGATGCCGAAGCAGCTAGTAGTAAGTAGTAGTAGTATAAGCAGCCGAGCCGAATCACAAAATTCGTCCTTGCCCTCATTTTGCATCACCATTGTGAACGAGAGTGAGAGAGAGAGCAGAGTGAGACGGAGAGAGAATTCAAACATGGAACATGGTGTGGAGTGTGGACTATAAAAAGAGTATATTACTATGCATATGTACTATTTTATACTTTATAGGTACTACTATTACTACTACGACTACTCTTTCTTTCTTCTTCTTCTGCTGCTGTTGCTCTGTAGACTGTAGACTCTGTAGAGCTGTTGAGTTTACAGTTTACAGCCTTAACTAGCAAATATATATCGGATAGAAAGAGTGAGAGAAGCAGAGAAAGAACTCATATAGAGAGAAAGAAAGAAAGAAAGGAACTCTGAAAAAAAAAAAAAGAAGCGAGGATGAATCCAGAATCCAGGTCTAGGAAAACAAATAGAGTGAAATGCTCATTCTCTCTCCATTCTTCATTCTCCATTCTCCATTCTCCATTCCGATGTACTTGTGTCTCTTTTTTTTTTACAGCGAGTTACATATCTAACATCTATGTAGATTGTAGATGCAAGATGCGAGTGGATGAGTCTATGTGGTTTTCGAGGAAATCTCCCTCCCTTGACCTAGAAAAGGTCTAGACACTAGTACCTAGTACACAGTATACAGTACACAGCGCAGGAAACAAATGACCTTTATCGACCAACTTTAGAACCTTGAATGAAGAGAAGAGGAACACTAGAGAGACTAGAGAGGAAGAAAGAAAGAAACACCCTTGTCTTGTCTCCCTATCCCTATTTTGTATTTTGTCATCCAGTTCCACTATTTACTATTTTATTATTTAGCCTTCAAAACAACACAGAAAAAAACTGATGGCTGATGGCAAACCAACCTCAGCCCACTCATCATCTTCTTCTTGTTCTCTGCATTACCTACTTTTCTAAATAATCGTAAAAATATGATAATAATAATAATAATAGTATTTCTACACAACAAGTAATACTCAATACTAAATGCTAAATGCTAATGGTACAGTAGTTCACATTGACGAGTAACGATAAGGTTCATAAAATTCAACACATTTTTTTTCTTCTTCTCCATAACATCCTCCTTCCACACAATAAAATAAATGTTCAACCAGTCCACACTTACTTAATACATTTCATATTTCATATTCCTTACTTGATACTTGATACACTTAATCCTCTTCCTTTGTAACCAACTAATAAATAATAAACAACAACAAAGGAAAAGAAAGCAGCAAACAAACAAACAAAAACAAAGAAATGTATCGAGTATCCAGTATGGAGATGAAATAAACTATAAAGATTAAAAAAATGTACATGAAGGCCCTTTCAAAATTCAAATTAAAACACATCATAATCTTTTATATATTTCGATTATATATTTTACATATGTATTTTGCTACATATATTATTATTATATGTTCTATGTATTGTACAGTTTACAGGCAGAATGTGCCATGGACAAGGTTATTGAAAAAATATTGTGTCTGTCTGGCTCCTGCCGCATGTAATACGCATGCTTGTAGCTTGTAACTTTTTTTTACAACATAAATGCATAAATGAAAAATATCGATATCGGCTTTGCATTCATGTACTTTGGAACATGGAATATAAAATATGAAATGGAGCATAATTTATATACAAGTACAATACATGAGATATATACAGTCATAAGGAACTGGATTAGGATTTTATGTCATATATTCCTGTTCACTGTTCATAGTTTTCCCCTTGGCCTTTTTGAATGACACACACGACAACGTTCAACCTACAATCCGGTGACACTGAACTTTTTTCCATGGTATCACCATTTACCATTTACCATGCTTTTGACAACCCGGTTTTTCCCGGAACTTGACAGTTCCACATGCACGTTCAATGTACGACGTACAATGGACGTTATCATAATTAAATAAATCAATTACATGCATAATACATTCAGTCATTCTTGACCTACATATCTAGTTTACTCAATTCTCAATGCTCAATACTGATTAACCTCCAAATTCGTGTCCTCCTCTATATCAACTAAATATATCCTCAATCCTCACTACTGATGAATCTATTTCCGTAAACTGTAAACTGTAGAAACTGGATCATCAACAACTTGTTAATTCTTTTTAAATCTACCAAGTACAAAGTACAAAGTATATTTGAGATATTTGAGATTTGAGTAAAATTCATTTTATATCTTTTTCATTACAAACTGTTCTAAATTCCAAATCCAAAATACACAAGACACAAGGCACAAAGCCTACAAATAAAATCCACATCTTTTTATTTATGGTACAAGAATAAAGTATAAAATGTACAATGTACAGATATAGATACAAGATACAGATAGTTTCAATTTTCAAGCTCATTCTAAATTAAATATTGGACTACCTCCAATAATAATAGTAATGATGATGATGATAATAATTAATTTATGATGATGACTTTGACGTGGTAATATAAGGAGAAAATATTACATATAGTAATAACGCCACAATCCACAATGTCAATGACTAACAAAACAACTTTATGATAAAGAATGTATGTATATTGTATAATATGAACAAACAAACAAACGAGGAGTGAGCGAGCGAACAACGAACGAACGATGGCAGAGGACCTTGACATTGGGATTCAAACACCTACAAAAAAAATTGAATCATTGTCATACAGTTTCATCGCGTCATATCATCATATCATAATCTATCTACTATAGTACTTTGACTGTAACTTGTATAATATTGTATAGAGTATAGATTGAGATTGAAAAATGGAATATGAAATTTACATAACATTGAATACTGAATACATAACTTTGCTCCATTCCATTACACTATAGATTATAGCAAAAGAGGAGAGAAACAAGAAAAGTCTGAATCCATTCAGTCACTTTTCATAGATCATAATATTCCATATCTCATTCTTTTGCTGCTGTAAGAATTAAGATCATGTTAAATGTTCAATCATGGAAATCATTTTCAGTATATATTTATTCAGTCCTAATTCCTAATTTGAAAATTTTACTTGAAACTAAAAAGTACACCTTTTTCAAAAGAGTAGAGTAGGAAAAAAATATTAAAAAAAGAGTCAAACGTTGGAATTGGGAAACATGAGCTAAAAATTGTATACATTATATTCAAGCCTGTGTACTGTGTACCTGATAACATCATAACAAGCATCAAACATCCAACTGACTTTGACAATGAAAAATCAAGGTAATTTACTTGAAAAAATGTACATAAATGAAATGAGTGTAGCTCATACTCATATACACTAAAAACACACACTGTTGTATTGAGAAACATGTAATAATATAATATTATACGCACATCCATGCCCATGCATACTATGTGACTGTAAATAAATTTCCTATTTCATATTTTCTTTCTTACATGAATGAAAAAACTGTGTACTAAAAAGGAATCATTTCCTTTGGTGTTCTCATCTAACTAAAACTAAAACTATTGGAGATGCATAAATAGTAAATAGTAATAAATAAGCAATAATTGATGAAATTCATCATGAATCATTTTTTCATGATACATTATATAGTATAGTCCCAGTAATAAACCAAACTTTTCAAAATATTATGAGTAGTAGTCAGTGGTCATCTAATTGAGGATTGACGACAATGTCAATTTCAATTTAATGGATTATATAATATCATCATTAATTCATTAATTGTGATTTGTAGCCGTCAAACGTATGGAGTGACTATGGAATATGAAATGTACAAATTACAATGATTAACAATTGCGAATTGAGACCTTCCACGCCATGCCGTCCTATCCTTAAAAACTCCTTTGCACAGTGTACAATATACAATATACAATATACAATACAGAGTCAATAGTCATAGGACAACCCCAATTGATTTAAGTAATGTTAACTCATGTTCATATTTCAATGTTCATGTGCTACGTACTTAATTATTTACACGTATAACGTATAACGTACTACGTACAACTCTATCCTCTATCTGATCACGAGTAGCAGAAAATGCGGTAGCATGCCCAATGTGCACTGTACACTTGTGAGTTTTACTAGCATCCACCATCTAGCCTAGAAGCATAATAATAATAATAATGTACACATTATACATTATACATGCATATTAATTAAATAAATATTATGATACGGTCATAATAATTATTATGTGTGTGCTGGTTGCTGGCTGCTGGTATATAACTCATGCTTTGTATCCTCTGTATGATCTATCAGCTGTGTGAGCCAGAAATGAGAGAGAGAGTCAACAGTAAATAGTATAGGATTTTGTATTATTATTTTTTTTTGGTTGTTCCTGTTTCTACATTCTACATATACGTGTGTATTGTGTATTGTGTAGTGTTCCTCTTTACTCTTTATTACTAGTATAAATGTATTTCTCAATGAAAATAAATGTCCCTGCCCTTCATCATTCAATATCCAATGACACAAGCATCATATACGAACAACAAACTTGAGTGAACAGTGAACAGTGAAAACTCTACACTCTGTACATTTGCAATGTGAACATTACATATTACATATATGGAAAAAATGAATGTCAAAAGGATATAGATGTAATATGTGCGTGTGCATGTTATTATTAATAGCAATTCTTAATAATTCGTAATCCGTCTGATAACTCTGAATGAATTCTATACGACATATCGAATATCGAATCTCGTGCAATGTTTTATATTTTTTGTACGAAAAATATCCCTAAATCCAAAATTCTTAGTATTAATATTATTATTATTATTGGATTTTGAACCAAGGTTTTAAAACTGATTGTGGATTGTAAAAGTTTAATTTAAAGCTACATATAGCATGTGCACTGTGCATACTTTGATAATGTTCATATTCATCTTCATCTTCATATTATTGCAACATGGAAAGTCCATTGAACATTATAAATGTTCCATCTACCCGATTTTTTTTATTTTATTTCAGGACAAACAAAGAAGACCAAGATTGTGAGGATAACAAAAGTAAAGATGTGCATAAAAAACACATACAATATTATAATAGACAGAAATACACAAGATATGTTCCTGTATTTGAGAAAATTGGAATACATATTTTTGTCTATTATGAGTACTAAGTACACTATAGACAAAATTGGCCATGAGTAGTAACTAGTATGTATGAAGTTCATTTACTATAGAGGCGAGAAGGAGGTAAGAATATAGAGGTATATCATGCATCTATCTGTACATGTCTACTTACTTACATATTATACATATACTATAGGTACATGAAACTGAATAACCTCGAGTTGGCAGTTTTTGTTGGCAAGGTCAAGTACAAATAAGCGTTTGCCACTGCATAAATTATTTTTACTTTATATTCTTCCAACTTCCAACCATGTATAAGGAATAATGTATACATGTGCAAATTATATAAATATACATGCATATATCCACAAGCAGACTTTTTGTTTTTTTATGCAGTCTATATTTTTATAGTACTTTGACTCGGGTTTATTTGCAATGTAGAATGTAGAATGTAGACGTGCATGTATGTACAATTAGTATGTATTATATACAGATCTACATACGTACGTACATACAAACATCCTCTGAATTCTGGAACCCTGAATAATTTTTTTCTTTTCACCTTTCTCAACTAGAAATTTTTCCTGGGTAACATATAATATACTTAACATTGAATCTCGACTTGAAAAGTTGAGATACATATATGCATTGTGCAGTCTGTAGTCTGATATTTGCAGACTTTTTCAGCAGAAGCAGACGGGAGAAGACCAAAGGAGAATAAATAAATGGTTAATATCACGAACACTCTCAAAATAAAGAGGAGTACATGGAATTGGATCCAAAAAAAATGTAGGAAAAAGCCTTCCATTTCGTCTGGCCTCTGTTTCAAATGCAATTTCATCTTTTGCATGTACACATGTACATATGTACACATGAAATGCACAAATATTTTCATGTCAGCTTTCCAAATAATATCTGGGAGCTGTTTTTTTTATATATATAAAAGTACTATTATTACGAAACATGAAGAACCGGTGCACAAATCTATAATACAGAATACAGAAAGTACAAATGGTAATTTTTTCTATAGACACGAAACAAAGTCAAATCAGGGTTGTTTCCTTTTTCAAATACTGTAATGTACAATTTTCAAGTATTTTGTATTTTTGAACAAGGTATATGAATAACTAGTGACATGAATCATAACATGTTCTTGGAAATTTTTGTAAAAAATTCATCAAAAAGACGGGAGAAACTAAAAGTAAAAAATCATGTAAACCACAAATCAATAAAAACTAATAAATAATATCATCAATATGCAATATATTACATAATTATAAAACAATGCCTTGCATAAATAGTATTATTATAATTATTATAAAGTGTATTCATTGCCTTAACAAAAAAAATAACACACTTTTTAAAACTTTTAATTTATATGACACGTTTATAAGCCTAATTCACAGCGGTATTAAAAAGAACAGTACATCAGACTAATGTATTAAAAATGTGTATAATATATACATGGAATAAAAAAAAGGAGTCCTATAAATATCTATTGTTGTCTGTACTTATTACTTACATATATTCTACACTCTCTATACTATTCTATACGCTGTCTATTGTCTGAAACATACAATTTTGTATTTTATTGTATTAACAAAAAGAGAATGAAAGAGAGAGCGAGATAAAAAAAAAAGTTCACTCTCTACATTCTACATTTGTAAACTAAATAAAATCCATGATGATTATTGATTATTCATGTACAGATTACATATATTTGATGTACATAATCTTTGATCTGTCTAAACTACAATATATTCAATATATTATTATTATAAACATTGTCAAACTAGGTTTTATCTTGTACTTTTTACTTTTATATAATAGAGAGAATACAGACTAATTTCCCAACAGGGTCATCTCACTTTTATTGAGAACTGTGTTTAGTGTGTAGTGAGTAATGAGTAATAATGACCTCAAACTAAATACTAAATGGATGGTTATTTTTAGCTATAATAGATTCTCGGACTAGATTCTATATTCTACATTCTAGATTTTCGAAACTAAATTCTAATTCAAAACCACGATCCAGCTGAAGGACAGGAGGACAGTACAATGTCAAATCAAAATATATATATAAAAAATATGTAAGTCACCGTTTTTTATTCGTATTGACAAAGGTCGTAATGTCCTTCTCTTTCTCTCTCTCGTCTCTCAGTCGTCCCACATCCCACTTCCAATTACACATGTTTCATGTCTAGTTTTAAATTTACATGAAATATAATATATCATGAAATTATAGAACTTTCCGGTCATAAGCCACTTATATATTATTATTATTACATGTTACATGTACGTCATATGAATATGTACAATGTACAAAGTAGTAGTGTAAAAAATTTTCTACCCGGGTATTACCAAAAACTACAACATGAGAAATCAGATCAATATAATATAAAAGTACACAAGCAATTATTCCACGTTCTAAATTTTTGTATGACATTTAAATCACTGTATATGTTTTTTTTAGAAAAGGGTCAAAGATAAAAGATGTTTCAAAAAAAATCAATATCAATATCTATAATTAATTGTTTCATTTCTATTTCTCTGGTATTTACCCTGTAAATAATTATAGTACGTAATAGTTTCAGACTCTACATATTTCATGTTTACGTGATTCCAATTCCAATTAGTGTCTGTCTCTGCTATAAATTGCTACACATAGTAATAAATAAATATGGACACTACAAATTAACTTTCCTCTATTAGAAATAATAACTATAACTGTGTACAACAATATTACAATATGAATAAAAAAAGAAGAAAAATATTACAACTTATAACATGTCATGATGATCATGATAATATCAGATAATTGTGTATCAAAATGATTGTATCAAACAAACATACATGTATCCTGATAGCTCTATATTATTATTATTATTCTTTTATGTACTTTTGCAAATATGTAGACATATTATATGAGCACCGCTGTGTAAGTACAACATACAATATAAATTACGATTTTCTCTCCCGATTATTTTCGTCACAACCTTGAGCCAAGAGAGAAGAACGACACAAGAACGAAGAAAAGTCAAACTCTCTGGTACGTAGTTTAGTTTTGTTACTATACACAGGATAAAGGATAATCAAGGAGAAAGGTCATGAAATGTAAATATCTGTAATCTATATCTAATAATAATACATATAATATAGATACTCGGCACACACATGACATAAATACATGCATTTTCAGAGATAAATGGACATGTCTGAAAAAAATATATGTACATATCGGCCTTTTTGAATAAAAAAAACCTTGTTTTACTTGGAAATAATCAAACAACCAAAAAACAAATTATCCTATGTATTTTCCAGGAACAAATAAAATAGTACAAAGCTTTAAATAAAAAAGATGACACACAACTATTTCCATTTTTCATCACGTTATAAATACTTGACAATGGAAAATATCAAAACTTAAAAAAGTTGTTGAATGACACTCTCTTTTGATTTTTTGATACATTTTGAAAAATATTGTTTACAAATCCAAATATGATGTGCTCATAAAATTTGAAGAAACTTGATTTTAGCCTTTTGTGCATTGTATATTAGATACTAGTCTGAATAACCATGTTCACTTAATTAATAATTAAAATGAGAATGACAAATCTTACACATTTAGTTTGAGTTTTCAATTTAAAGTTTAGAGGATTCTATAATCAAAAAAAGACCCTTTGTTTAAACAAACTGATGACTGATGACATTTAAATGATTTCAATTTCCAGCATGTCAAGTAGAAAATTGACGGAATCTTAACATAAAACATAAAACCACCATCATTCATATCATTTAAAGTATAACAATTAAAGTGGACCACATAATATAGATAATGATTATTCTTTCAACAAAATGAAATATTCTCTGTAGTGTGTAATATATCATAACCTTGATAAACAAAACATTAAAACAGGGTCCAATATTAACAAAGGAGAATAGGGCTTTTTGATTTTTGATACAAATTAATTACAATTACCTATAGATTTTGAATAAAAGGAGAATATCAAAGAATTCGGGCCTGTGTATATATATGAATGTACAAAGTACTTTTACAACAACAAACATTATAGTCTATAGTCTACTTCTAACTTTCTTTATCTTTTTAAAAATTGACCCTCTTCTTGTCCATTGTCAAACAAATACAAATAAATGCCAACAATAAAAAGTTAAATATCTTACCTTAACCACACTCACGGGTCACTGTTGTAGGACAAAATATGTATTTATTATGATAACAATTAACTTCACTGAACTAAATAATAACCTAATTATAAAATATAAATTTAACCAAAGTTTTTGTTTTGAATCTTGAACGGGGGCCCGTACTTTCACTACATCAACGCCATCTACTGCCAAAATACAGGGTGGTCTGATTTTAATGTTAATTTTAATTAAAATTAATATAATTGAGCATGTTAAAAGTTAAAGAAATATGGAATAAAGACTTGTAGAATTCTCTTATGATATAAATATGCCAAAAAATTAAAGTTAAGAATCTCTATTTCTGCTGGGATGAAAAAAAGGAAGAAAATTTGACACTCATCGTCAATTTTTGAAACACCCTATCACTTGTAGATTTGATTACATGATATATACATATTTGTCCATGTACTTATTTTGATCAATTCAATTAAAATTTTATATGATTATACTGACTTGATGAAATTTATAACACAAAAAGATCTATAATATATGATGTACAAAAAGTAGTACTTTTAATTATTATTAGTAGTTTAATTAATAAACTGTGATGAAAGTGAGAACAAAAAGAGGCATTTTTAATAATTTTTAACAATTTCAAAAATATGATTTTTATATATATGTAGTATTTTTTATAAATTTATGTAACATATAATATATTTAACATTTAATTGGACAAGAATAACAACAATAATAATAATAATTAAGCATCATTAAGGAGATATAAAATGTAAAAGACACACTAATCTTGTTTTATTGCGATATGTCTTACAACTACAGCAGCAACTACCTTAACAAAAAATCCAAAACTAAGTACACTAATGGCACCAGGAACTCCAGTCGGATATGATAGAAACCATGTTAGTGGATAAAACCAATGTGGAGGAACAACAAAAACGGGAACAAATCGGAAATTGATCATGATAACAGCTGACGCTAAACCCTACAGAAAATACAAAACATTAGATTATAGATTATAGTTTTAAGCAAAACAAAGACAGGTTTTGTGAAAATGATATACATGAAATGATATTTATGAAAATATGCTTACAAGAAGAAGATATATAACTATAGTGACAATAGTCCTCAATTTTGCTTGCATCGCCTGTCTGGAACCAACTACACAAAACAAAATAGTTTAAATTTTGATTAAATTAGTAAACACAGTAGTGAAAATTGTATTAACTTTTTTACACATATACTTGTCGACTTTTTTACGTGTATGGATTCCCATAGCTATTACAGTAACTATGGAAATTGGCATACATAAGCCCAACCACAGAAGTAGAACATATTGAAACCAAAGTGAATGACTAAGACTACAATGCTAATTATGTTCTTTTTTTATTATAATTATTGTTAAAATACCAGTAGCTTCCAAGTCCAAATTAATTTGATTCAGTCTTCTCTGTGTTTTGGCATATTTTGCAAATTCATCAACCATAGAAATGGCTTTCATATCATTCTTCAAACTAATTGCAGTTTTCATCAATTCTCTTTCTTTTTCCGTCGGTTTGAAAAATAGTCTTGATATCTAAAGCAAAAAACAACACAAGTACAAGATAAAACCAAACGTGGAATATAAAGCATTAAATCTTTGTCTAATGTGTAATTAGTAATCGTAGTGTGAATTATATTACTTTAATTATTATTATTATCTTTTAACAGTATATTAAATATTAAGGTTGCGCATATGTACAGCATACCTTTAAAGAAATAGGTCCTATAATTGTTGCTATTATCGAAAGTGCTGGAATCTGTAATTACAACAAAATATATCCAATTATTATATATCAAGTTAAAAAATATAAAATATTATAAACAAGAGAGATAAAATGTCAATCCTACCAAAACTGCGAGTATAAAGTGTACAGGTTCATGTGCAATTTCCTCTTCTTCTGCATCTATCTCTTCAACATCCATCATGAGATCATCTTGAACACCAGCCATTTTTGGCCCCTGTAATCTGTTGTCGGTGTTGATCTATTATTATATTTATTAAAGATAAGAGCTAACGAATTAGTATTAGTAAATCAAGAAAAGTCAGTCTGTTCTACTCCAGCTTTCGGTTTCCGGTTGTCGTAGTCCTTCCTTTTGTAAACTGTATTTTATTTAGCTGTGTGGCAAACTGAATAATGAAAGAAAGAATTACTGAATGTACAGATAGTCAGGTAGTATGTTTTATTGCTTATAATCAATAAATTGTCAATAAAGGAAAAGTTAATCACGATTAAACTCCAGTTCAATTTGTTATTTTTTTCAAATATGATTCAAACCTCTCGATACAAGTACAACTATAGATTTTTGTGGTTGCTCCTTGACGCAAAAGTCACATCTCCGACTTTCGCAGAAGAAAGGCAAAAATTGTTGTTGAGTGTGATTATGCTCAATAAACTTTAATTATGCAATTATGTAATAACAGTTACTAGAAATTAAGAATTACGGATAATTACGAAAATCTCTTCAAAATGGTAATTTTAATGCTACATGAAAAAAATGCTTTGTACATGATTTATATAAACGGTGCTAATAAATATAGCTCATCGCACATCTTTTCATTTTGGCTATAAATACCATTATAAATACAGCTATAGACATAAAATAGATATAGCAGCTGATATATTTCATACTTAACTGTATTTCTATTGGTATTTATATTTTGTCTTTTATTTATTTTGCACTAGAATTTTATATCAATATAGTTATCAAGATATACATAATATATATAATATATGAATATTGAGCTTTTATAAATAATTATACTTCATTTATATTTTTGTATATTTTGAATATAATATATTAAAAACGAACACATGTCACTTGTTCAAATACTAATAAAATTGTAAAAGGTACAGAGTACAAAGGATGATCACAACATTTTGAGTACGATAAAAGTACTTTTACAAACACATTGTAAAACAGCTCATCTTTGTTCTTTGTCTGTGTACATGCAGCACTTCAAAATTTAAAAAAAAAAAACACTGACCAGAGAAAATACTCAAAGTATTTTTTATAGATATTGATAAGTACCAGGAACATAAAAAACTATATAGATACATCATAAAAATGACTGGAAAAACTCCCCAGAAAACGGTGTCATAGTTTAACATTTTAAGTAACTGAAATTTGCATTCAAGTCAAACTTTCGTTTCCATAGTTATCTATATACTATATATTTAATCACTAGTAGTTCATATTTCATATTGGGAGTTTTGATTGATTACTGATTACTGATTACGAGTGCTTGTTGGAAATGGTACAAAACCCAGCACAACGTCATGAATCGCAAATTCATAAGACATTTAAGATTTCTCAGTCAGCACTCAGTCAAAACTCCCAATATGAAATGTGCAGTAAAATCTATATATTTGCTTGTACCTAAAACATTCTTAATGTAAATAAGGGTCGTATATCAATGTACTTATGTTTTGACAATGAAAAATTGAAAATTTTTGTATTTTGTACTGTTGATCATGAATTGTATGATATTTTTGATTATCATACATCCTTCCAAGGAACTTTGGTTGCCTACTTGACTTTTAGGTTTTAACAATTTACAAAGTACAATTTGTTACAGGTTGTATGTTGTATGTTGTATGTAGAAAACAAGTATTACTTGCTAATCTGTTTAAGTACAATAATATGAGGTTGTTTTCTTAAAGTTTTAATTACTTTGTAAAATACTTAAGATTTAACATTACATTTAACATTTATCATACATCATGTCAAGTAGATGTGTATCAAATATCAAAACGGACTGTAGTTATAATTTATAGGTATTTTAGGCACAAATCAATTGAACATACAAAGTGGTACAAAAGTATCATCATTCATCATTTAGAGGTTGATTGGATTAAATTACAACTTTTAAAACTACATTGTATAATACATTATAAGACTTAAGATTTCACATTTCTAATTTCTACACGTGTATATTTTTAATACTCGATCATTTATGTCCTTAATAATAATATTAATAATAATTACATACTATACATACTATGTCTTATATAAGCTCAATTTTTAAGTTTTAAGGTTGTTAAAGGTCAAGATTTAGCAATCATGGTAGTCATCCAATTCATATGTAACACATATAATATTGTGTACGTACATTGTACACTGTACTTTGACACAAACTATAAATTGTATACAAAGTTCAAGGATTATATAATATCAGCATGTCTACACTTTCTACTTAAATGTTGCATTGCATTTCTTTCATTTATATGCATTCTCCAGGAATAATAAAATATCGTAGACTATAGACTACAGTTGAATAATGATACATATAATATGGAATATGGATGACTAACGTTGTTGAGATTTATCCTCTTGTGATTGCCATCTTGAATTTGGACTCTGAGTATCATATTGTTGATACTGTTGTTGTTGTTGTTGCTGTTGTTGTTGCATGAGACTTGGATAAGAATAATTTTGTTGAATATGACCTACAGATTCAGCTCGTCTTAAAATATCACCATCTCTTGACGTAATATTTGCAAGTCCCGGCTGGGACTGACTCTGTCTTTGTCTCTCAGGACTTTGACGATGATAAAAATTAGTGGGAAATGTTGTAGCGCCAGTTCCAGTTCCAGTTCTATTTCCACTTCCAATTCCATAAAATGGACGTACAGGCTGTTGCTGTTGTTGAGTATAATTTTGTTGTTGCTGTTGATACTGACTTTGATTCGGATTCGGATTTTGATACTGATCAAAATTTGTTTCTTCAAGTGAAGGTGTAGCTGGATTACACCGGAATCGAAATGGAATAGACTGAAAAGCTTGTGACTGGGCTGAAAATTGTGGGGAATTTTGTGGGGGTGTTGAGGATGCGGAACCTGCAGGAAATGGTCGTGTAAATAGAGGACGGATTTGAATGTGGGGCAATTCGCCCACTCCTCTTCGCCTTTGAATCCACAATTGGTGTTGTGGTTGCTGCTGCTGCTGTTGTTGTTGTTGATAATATTGTTGTTGATGTTGCTGTTGCATTTGACTCCTTTGTAAATCACTACGACTAATACTACTGTCATCATAATTAGGAGAATGAAAGGGGTTGGTGGTGCTAGAAACATTACTGCTGCCACTGTTATTACTACTGTTATTTGAAATACTATTACTCCCGCCTCTTCTCCTTGCAAACTCGGGAGGATTTCCCGGAAAACTTGGAAATGAAGAGGTAGATGAAGTAGAAGTAGTAGATTCTGTCTGTGACTGTGAAACTGTACCACGTCCTGTAGAATAGGACTGACTTTCTTCAAAACTCGTCCTGGATGTTTGCTGTACTGGAAATCTGTAAGATGTCCGGACTTGAGGTTGAGGTTGTTGATATTGTTGCAGTCGATTTCCTCCGTAAGAAGGATACATTGTGTGATAGCCTCGAAAATGGGATGGCTCTTGCATTTGTCCTTGCATTTGAGCTTCCGCTTCAGTCATTGTAACGGTGGATGTGACCGTTGATGTACTAGTACGGGATCCGGAGGTAAAAGGAGAAGAAGGAAAAGCTCCGGCTCCAAAAGCTGATGCTCTGGATCTGTTGAAGGATGGAATTTCCTGTTGATATTGATTTTGACTAGTTGATGTGGATGTGGATGTGGATGTAGAAGAAGTTGCATTCGTTGTTAAAGTTGCTGTTGATGATGGAGGAAGGCCTCGACATTTCTTGTAGTGTGTTCTCATGTTACTGGACTGGGAGAAGCGAGCTTTACACTTGTCACATTGATAAGGACGAATTCCAGCATGATGATTCAAATGAGTTTTCAAATGATGATTCTTTGAAAACGTCTTCCCACACACATCACATTTGTACGGACGCTGACCAGTGTGAAGACGCTAGAGGAATCATAAATCAAATTAAAATTAAATAAATAATCA
>JABASP010001177.1:0-33214 GCA_019776565.1 Sminthurinus signatus | reverse complement strand
AATTTCCATCATGATTTGATTTTTATTCATTCATTATTTATTAATAAATATTATTTATGTATAATATTTATATACATTACACAATTAACTGTAGTTAACAAAATACTGATAATAATACTAAGACTATATAATATTTAATATTTATATACTATTATTTAATTGGAAAACAGGGTAAAAACGTCTATTGATTGTGATTCAAAGTTCAAAGTATAAAAAATATTTTGATTGTATGATTGATTGATTGATTGTAATAATATTATGATAGTCTACATTCTTTAACTATACTGAATTATCATCCATATATACTTTAAAAATATTACAATACAGTACTTTATTAGTTTGAATCACTTGATATGTACGATCACACACGCAAACGAAAATTGAAGCAAGCGATAATGTACCAACAAAAAGTGGGTGAAACGTTTTACGGAGGGGGTTTTACAGGGGTTTTTACATGTTTTATTGAAAAACAGTATAATTTTGTGTACACACATGCTTGAGCTTCAATATTCGCGTTATCTTAACTTAAACCTATCCAATAAACATTCACAATATATCTTTTATACATAAGTACAAGAAATAATGATGAATAAACAAAAATGGAATGGAAAGAGTTCATCTTTACTGAGAAAGTGATCATCACTGCTGCCTAAAAATTAAGACTTTTAGTTAGCAATTTTCCAAGATCACTTTTGCTTCTTGGGAATGCGTAAACGATCTCTATATTCTATTTTATAAATTACATGTATCTAATTAAATGGCACATGTCATAAACGTAGAGCGTACTGATTGTAGATTACAGAGTAAAAGCAAATAACAAATTAATACTTTTATACCAGTACAAAGAACACATTACATAATGTACTAGATACTTGGTGTTTTTCAAGTGTCTCTACTTTATACTTTGTAAATCCAAAAATACAAAAAATGTCAAACAATTGCTTTTAAATGAAATCAAAAGCAAAGTTTGTCCACCAGTTTCTGATGCGTAAAGATTTTTCGTACAATTTTTCGTTAATGTTAAATATTACGCTCTTAACTCTGAGCATATGTTTTCCTAAGAAATATTAATGATATTCCTATGATAAGTAATACATAATATAATATATATGTATACTACAGTATTCTTGTATACACTATTATCACCATTCCTAATTCCTAAGTTATGTATAGAAAACTACTTTGAGTTATTTTACATGTACACAGTCTCTTCAGAATGATGATTATTCTTTTGATGAAAGAGTTGGCGAAGTAACAGAGCCTTCTCTGTCTCCAATTGAGTTACTCTGTGACTGCAGTCGCTCACCTCCTAAAAAATTCCACAAAAGAGAAAGTTCGAATCATCAGAATTGTATAATACATATTATTATGAAATTCATTTTACTGATTGAATTGTCTGGAATTATGTATAGTTCGATTATGATTGTTATTATTTGCTTTTTAGTTATAGTGAAAATCTATAACCCACTGAGAAGGTATTAACACGTAGTAGTATTTTACAAGTATTTTACATACCTGTGTGAGTTGTCTATTCTGATCCTTCAGCCTAGTAATTGTTCTCATGCTGAGGTGAGTTGGGATTTGGAGATTCATATGTAAAGGCAACGATGAACCATCCATTAAAGCTGTAAGAAGACTATTTATTTCACTAACCCTACAGCCTAGGAGATTCAATCGTTCTTCATGGGTCTCACTCGAGTATTCCTAAATACACAAGGAAAGTAGAAAGAGGTTCGTTCATTTTTAGATAGCATAGATATACATATTATATGTAAGAAATAAAACATTATTCATCTAATATAAGTAAGATCAAAAAGTGTACGATTCGAAAGAATTAGTAATACATCAATTTTAAATGTCAAATAATGTCGTACCGATGATTGAACGCCTTTACTAAGTTGTGAAATTTTGTCATCAGCTCCTTCTAATTGTTTATGATACCATTCTTGAGCTACAAAATATTAAAAGAAAAAAAACATGTTATTAACAAGAACTAACAAAAGATATTTTCAGAGAATTCCATATGAAATGTAAAAAAGACTTATAATTATACCTTTCGTTAAATATGTTATTCCTTGTTGAAGAACATCTTTCTCTTGTTCTAATTGTTTTAGTCGTTTCAGCGTTGAGAAATCAATTCCAGATTGAACAGTATGCCTTCTTGGCGTTTCTCTTCGCCTTAGATTAGTTTTACTCGTGGTTCGAAGTTTCACATCATTCCTAGAAAAGAGAAAGTAATAAAAAGGTAAAAAAAAGAGCTCTCAGACCATAATCATATCCATGTCAATCAGAATAATACAGTCCTTACATGTACCTAAGATACATATAAATGCATAAAAATTTAAAGTGTGAACATACACAAATATGATGGCAATTAATAATTACAAGTTACTTAAATGGCGAGAGAGAGAGAGAGAGAGGGGGAAGGAAAAAAACAGTATTGTTTGTTTTTAAAAAAAAATAACACTTTCATCTTCTTTCCCTTTTCAAAAACTCGTGAAGCATTTTAAAACTGAATGTTGAATGTTCTTTTTTCTTTCTGTAGTTTAATACTTAAGGGAACTGGACATAACGTGTATGACAGAAGACTTTTTCTCCTTTTGTATTCTAAACTTAAAAACCGTATACATTATACATATTTCAGTCAACATTTTAATGCTGGCATTTTCCATCAAAAATTTCTATCCTATCAACAGAAATTGAGTTATATGTAGAATATGTATGATATGGAGAGTGTATACAGAAAGCATGTTTGCTTATCTCTACTTTCAGCTTGAATGAATTTCTTTCCTTTTATTCCTCTTTATTTTCCATGTTATGATACTTTCATCCACATTTAATTTTTCTTGTGCTAACACAAGCAAATAATATGGGTTAAGTTTGAGCCATTGGTTCATAACACGTTCACAAACACATTACACTTATTACATATATAATAAGCTGTTCATACTTGATAATACTTATGTATTCACCTTTTATTGTTTCGAGTTGCGTGTTTGTATTATTTCCTTTTTTTCCGTTCACGGAACGCTGACTACAAGTGATGATACTATACACTAGAGGATGAGGAGATAAAAAGAGTTCTTTTTCTCTTTAAAGTATACTCTAAAGACATTATTATTATTATCCATACATATATGTCCTGTCTACTCTTATTACTTACTAGTACTAGATGAATGATATGTGGATATATTATTATGTATCTATAATCTGTGCGTAAATTCTCACGGATAGACAGAAAGGTAGACACAAAATTTTGTGGTAAGCCGGTTGTTCTTTTTCTTGTTGTATGTATTGTATTATGATGTATAATGTGTAATATGTATGGAAGTCGGGAAGGGAATTTGCATATATTATACATGTAAGTGGATATATATTATTATTATTATGCATAATAAATGAGGCACACTACACACTACATTATAATTTTTTGAAGGTGAAGAATTGACTTTTAAACTTTTAAAACTCAACAATGAGTGCACTACAGACTTTTTTTTTCGATTGTCTTTTCCTGACTCTCTCTTTCTGTCTTTTACATATTATTATTATATATCTGTCTCTATTCTCTAATTCTCTGCATGTGTGACTAAACGAAAACCAAAAGCTATTGTTTTAATGGGTTTCAAATCTTTTGTAGCAGAGAGTGAATAGTGTTTTATGAAGCTCATAATATCATTTTCAACCTACACTTATCACTACCATCGTCATCATCAGCATCATCATCATATTCCCCTTTGTCTTTTTCATTGTCATCGTCATGAATTATATTTATAGTGAAGTGCAGTTCATCATATTCTTCTTTTTCTTCTTGGAGGTACACATTAACAGATATTTAAATGTCTTTATTCTTTATATTATATCATGTTGCTGTTGATGTGTCCATAGAATATATTATATATAATACATTGCATATTATCAACATTGAAAAATAATATTACAAGCAGAATTGTGAATGGACTTCCCTGCTGTTTTTCTTGCAAATAAATACTGTAGATAATGCGTTATACGTAGTGCATGCATACTGTATACATTTACGCACATCATAAGTAAAGGAAGATGATGATGAGAGGACATGATACTGATGATTATATAGGATATAAATGTGTATACGTCTGTGTTTAGCCTCGATTAGTGGCCTCAATGAAGTGAAACTGTACACTGCACTGTACATCGTACATGCTTAAAAGCTCAAACGCTAATAATAATGAAAGTCATAATCACAGTAATAGGAATATTAATGTTATGCGTTATGCATGCTCATAGCTCACCCAAATTTGTTATTTGTAGTGTTATTATACTTGCGGAGTTAAGTAGTTGGCTCGTTGGTTGTTTCAACTTTAAACTCTATAATATACAAAGGGTATATTTAATGTTCAAAAGTAAAAAAAAAAGTACACTACTTGTCCACAATCCTTTCTCAACAACAACAATTTTGAACTGTAATAAGAATCCCTAATCATATAATATTATATTTTATATTGTAGTAACAGTCTACAATTAGAATATATACTCGTCTGTGAAGATATATAGATTACACTGTGTATGTACAGTAGAAAAGGCACGTGTGTTGTAGTGAAATCATTTTATTATTATTATGTTTTTTAACCGTTATCAAGTTGGACTGTATTTGTAGTGCCAATTTGGTACAGGTACATAGAGAGTATAAACATAACATTATTTGCTTGAAGAATAGGCAGATCTATGCATTTTTTTATATTCTAGGAATTATGTAGGAATTTACAAATGTAGGAATTAATATCAAATGCTAAATACTGTTGAATGATATCAAAAGAGCAATTATTGGTTTCAAACTAGAAAAATATTTCTTCACGCCTACTTACATTCAAAATACTTGAAAACATGATATTATTTCATTTTGGAAAACGTATAATTGAATCATGTAATTGATTGAGTGTTGAAAGCAAAAGTATTTCTATAAACTTGGAAAGTTTGTCCGGTGGTGGTGAAAGCTAGTATACATCTTCTATTTACTATTTACAGGACAAATTATGTAATAAGGAATGAGTCAAGTATTTTTTGTGAATAGCAAGAGCTGATAGTGTGTATACATGTAAAGATGTAAAGTACGAACATTTTTTGAAAACACGCGTAGTACACGTTATCTTTATATATATACACGTGATGGCCACGATTTTTGTAGTAAACAATGCAAGAGACAAGAGACAGTAAAAAAGGAAGGGGAGCTACTGTATCATTTAATGTGTATACACATGAATGAAGAAAATAAAAATCTAAACTTGAGCAAAATATGCGTTACTTAAGTAAAGCCTAAATCTCATAATAGTAATATACTTCTAAGGTTTGACGTTCGTATTATCCTGCGTAGAGTGGAAAAGTGCTTGTACATTTTTTCTACAATAAAGCACCATAAAAGAGATAATATTTTATAGTCACAAATGACTCAAATATCCAAGTACATATTCATATGATTCGTTTTTATTAAAGTAAGGGTTTTTCATTCTGAATATGGTTTTTTGTTTTGTAGTGCCTGTTTTGTGCGAATAGTGGATAGCGGATAATAAGTACTTAATATTTGGAATTTCTAATATTTGCAATTGTATAAGACGGTATAAAGAGCGTTTGGAATATAGTAATTAAATGATGGCAGACTGATACTGAGAAAATTACTAAATGAGAGTAGTTTATCAAGAGCCCCTGCTGTGCTACGTCTTTCATGTACAAGAGTAACAAATATAACATGTTATTAGTATAACAAAGCTTTTTTTTTGTTACAAAGGAGATACATGAAAGAGTTTAAAACAAATTTTCCACATACCACATACCACATAGTACATCTACTATAATAGGATGATAATGACTATGTACAATGTAAAAGTATCCTTATTTTCACACCATCTATACTGCTCTAGACCCTAGACTCTCTAGACATATATTTAGTATAAATATCTGATTTTTTATTCTGATTACTGCGAAATGATAAATAGTGGATCCAACTAGTAGACATTCATACATACAAAACATTTGCTTTCTCTCCCTCTCTCTTTCATTATTATTACACACGTAATGTGTATATTTTCATATTGTTATTCAAGTTCTGCTTGGATAATTATTCAGTATATATAATATAATTGAAAATAATTATTATTGGAAGGGGACAAAAAATTTAAAAAAAAGAAAGATGTAATATACTTACTCATTTGAGGGTTCCTGTTGTTGTTGTTTTTGCGGAGGTTGTTGTGGTTGCTTACTAGTTGTCAAAGCGGGTGGGGCTGTTGCTGCAGATGTAGCACTCATACTAGTTGATAGGGAATTGACTGTACTAGCAGTACTAAGTGTGGCTTCTAATGGTTTTTTCTCACTTAAACCTTTCTGCCAGGTATGGAGAAAATTTCTAATTTCCGGTTTGGATGTTGTTATTGTTGCTGTTGGAGTTGGGATACCGTTGACGTTAGCACTATTAGTATTATTATTAGTATTAGTGGAAGTAGGACTACTATTTGTACTTAGACTTCCACTACCACTACCACCAGTACTACTACTTGGAGCACTTTGTGGGATATCTGTAATAATTATTTCATTATTTGCTAATGTCGTTGTGATGGTTGGTCCATTAATTCCTCTTGGTGGTTTTGGAGGTGGATTTGGAAGTTCTTTTTCTCCTACTCCTCCTCGTTGTCGTTGTTCTCTTTCTACAGTTCCAGCATTTGATGAACTTCCTGATCCATTCGGAGAAACTTCAATATGATGATGGCTTTTATTATTATTACTATTACTAATACTACTATTATGAATATTACTACTACTATTTTTATTGGATAATATTCCAAAAGTAGGGATGGATCTACCTTTGAGACTATTTGCAACGGATGTTGCCGTAGTAGTTGTTGCTGTAGCAAGGGAAGTAAGTTTTTTATTTTCAATGTGAATGGCAGAAGTTGATGATGGGGAAGGGATTGAGGAGGATGAAGAATCATGATCCAGATTAACAACTGATTTTGGTTTTAATTTACTCAGTTGAAGTTGTGGCATACTTAGGGTTCTTTGACGGGGGGATACAAAGTTGACTCGTTTATTTCCATCTCGATCTAGTTCATCTGATGGAGATTTTCCACGATTATTATTATTATTATCCTCTCTATCTCTATCTCTACTTCTAGCTCGTTCCCTCCGACTTGCAATACTATTAGGATTATTATTATTACTGCTACTGCTGTTATTGATATTATTATTATTATTTACACCATTATGAAGATGACTATTTAATGGACCATTGACAGTAGCTATTGAAGAAGAAGACGTTCCGTGATGATGGCCATTTCGAACATTTAAATTATGATGATGGTGATGAGTATTTGTATTATTATTATGATTATTATTATTACTACTACTATTTTGGTGTCGTCCAGAATAAAAGTCTTTGGGATGATGATCTACATCTCCATCACACTCATTATCAAGTAGTGGAGCACTAGGAGGACGATCTTTAGTTGAGGCCACAGGTAGTTTTTCTTCATTCGGTGTTTTTAAATTATCCAAACTTCCATTTTTAGCGGAATATCGATTACTATTACTCAAAGGTACTGTGACAGTGGCTGAGGAAGAATGTTTAGACATTTTCAATGTACTACTACTATGATGATGATGGTTATTACTATTATTACTATTATTATTATTATTGTGGGAATATGAGATGATTCCACCTGGATTTTTCAGTTGATTATGGGGTTGATTATGAATAAGGGCAATTGTAGTTCCTTGTTCAGCTGTAGTAGAAGAAGTAGTACTAGTAGTAGTTTGATGTCTTTTCATAGTATTACCATTAATATTAGTAGTACTACTATTAGGGATACCACTGTATGTTCTACTTGGAGAAAGGATACCGGAACTAGTAGTATTTGATGATGAACCACTACCCGAGGATGGCATTGGAAGTCGAGATGTGGATAAACTAGGGATTTTTGATGATCTATTCATCGTATTAGAACCACCACTTGTTGAATGTGCTGAATGATGAAGTGAAAGCATGGATTTACTACTACTTGTAGATGCTGGAAGAGTATTACTATTTGACTGTGAATGTCCATTAATACCATTATGATGAATGATATTACTAGGATTGTTGTTGTTGCTATTGTTGTGATTATTATTATTGTTATTATTATTAATAATATTCATACTGTGTACATTATTTGTCAAATTTTTGACTTGTTGATGATATTGTTGAATTTGTAGTTGTTGATTGGGCATAGGAAGTGTATTACTATTGATATGTTGAATTTGATTCTGATTTGGAATTGCACTATTATTATTATTTATATTGATACTATTAGGATTGTTATTATTATTATTATTATTGGTGAGGAGTGCTAATTTTAATCCAGCACAGAATCGTTCAAAAGTAAGTAATCCATCAGTTGGAGTAACTTTTCTTAAAAAACCCATCACTCCCATTTTTATCAGAGGTTCCGCTCCAGTGGTTTTACCATTAGTTCCATTTGATCCATTTGCATCCGTCTCCCATCTACTTTCAATGTCACTTAGGCGGATTTTACCCTGTTTCGTATCATCCAGAATATCAAATAGGGTTCTCATACTCTCTACTAAAGTTGGAGGCAGCCCATCAGTTTCTGAAGATGATGATGATGTAGAAATTAAATTTGAAGGAGGGGGAGGAGGAATAGATTGTTGAATTTGTTGTTGATAATAATTATTACTATTATTATTATTATTATTGTTGGTAGTTGTTGAGAATTGATGTTGTCCATGTCCATTCATAGCACTATGTTGTTGGGATGATAATGTTGATGAGGACATTGTAGTTGTCCCGTAAAAGTGTTGCTGTTGTTGTTGTTGTTGCTGTTGATGATGGTGATGTTGTTGCTGTATTTGTTGAATGGGGATTGATGGATGAATACTGTTATTTATGTTTGTACTAGTAAGCGTTCCATTATTATTGTTGTAGTGTGATGAGGTGGATGCGGAGTAGGATTTGGTCATCGTCCGTTGATGATGAAGGATTTGTTGTTGTTGCTGATGTTGTTGGTAGTAGTTTGATTGAAGTTGGTGTTGTTGTTGTTGTTGCTGCTGCTGGGTTGTTGTATTAGTTGTTGTAGAAGTAGGATTTGTTGTACCATTGTGATTTTGATGTAAATGTTGTTGTTTACTAGGAATAATACTTCCATTTCCATGATGAGGTAAAGCAATCTGACTATTTGCATGACCATGACCATGATTTAGGGAGGAAGATGTGGGGATAAAGGAATTTGGACGGAGGATATGTGAAGTGGATGTGTGATGATGGAGTTGGCTGCTGGAAATGGATGATGATGTTCCATGTCCATTTGACATTCCAACAAATTTACGTTCCATTGTTGTTGCTTTTTTTATTTATTCTACACACCCTTTTTTTTCTTTAAAAGATATTATATAATATGAAAATATGAATTACGATTATTGTTGAGGAGCGAATCACAAATTGCACGATTTCTTCCACCTCACTATTAACACTAAGCTTTTTTTTTTTTAGTAATAAATAAATACTAGTTGCGTAATTTTTTCTAATTCACTTTCTCTCTACACCTTGATCTTTCACACACAAACACACACACACACACACACTTGTATGCGCACACGTTTTACTTTAGTAGTTTAGTTTAGTTTTACACGGTGATAGATTTCGAGGAAACGTAAAATGTGTGTGAAATTGTAGGTTATTGAGCGTTGAACAATGTACAATGTACCATGTACAGGATAATTTTATAGTGTGTAATTCATCGTTATTTATCTCAACCACATGAAACAACCACAAAATTTCCTTTGGTTTTTTTTTGTATAGAGTAATAATATAATGATGAGTACTTTAATAATATAGTAATAGTAATACTATAATATGATATATGAATCCTAGAGAAAGGTGCAGAAAGATGAATTTAACTTGTCACCCAAGATCCAAGACACTCGTAATTCGTAATAATAACAATAATTTGCTCTCGTGTTGGTCCTTGTCTTTGTCGTTGTCGTTTTTGATCCAAACTCTTTTGTAATACAAATTACGAATTAGAGATCTCGTGCGTAAATCTTGTTGCTGTAAAATAGTTTTTGCTTATTTTTTTATCCTGTTTGATGGAGCTCTGTTAGTCTGAGCACATAATATTTTTTAAATTTTACTTTCTGGTTCTTGTCTCCTTCTTTATTCCTTCGTTTCGTTTTGATTTTTAGTTTGATTTTGAATGTTGACAAAAGTTTGTGATATTTACATGCTAATCAACTGTGAAACTCACACACAGAGTTAGTCAGTTACGTAGTTGGCAGCTGGTTGGCTGGTACATATGGATGTAGTTGTAGTTGTTCTCGTACTTTTGATGGTGAAGATGATGATGGAGTATGAGGAAAAAAGGAGAGAGGAAAGGTAAAAAAACTAGATGAAACGAACCCCAGAGAGAAAGAGTCAACGAGACAAACAACCATCATGTTCAAGTGATCGTGAAACGATACATCAGTGTATACAAACAAAAGGCGACAAACTGGTTCATTCACACACACATATATATAAAAACAACATATACAGTATGTGTACAATATACAGTATACAGGATAAAAATTTGAAACTTTAAACTCTCCTTACACTCGTGTAATTGTATAATGTATTAATTCCTTTTTTTTCCTTCTTTTTTTTCTGTTTTACTTCTTCAACATTTTACTTTGAGGTAAATCCACTTACTTACATAAAATGAAAATTCACGAGGAAAAAAAGTCACGCATATATATATTTTACACAAACTTTGATGATGATCAAGAATCCAGAATCCACACAATCAAGAATCAAGAAGATGATTATGCTGATGATGATGTTGATATTACTCTAATAAGGAGTAGACAGATGAAATGATTTGCCCAGGTTGTCACATTGTCAAACACATTATATCCATCATTATCCACACCATTGACCATCATTATTGTTGTTAACCAGTGATGGTTTGGGGTTTCTCATTTTGCATAATAACTCTTCTTTTAAGGACTTAATTGTTTCACTATACACTACACTATTTTTTTTATTCGTTCTTGTTCTTCTTCTCGTTCTTCTTGTTCTTCTTAGTATTTATTATTTATTTTCGCTCAATTGAATAAGGTGTAAATACGTTATACGTTGATTATTCAATTTTCCATTCGCAACTCACAAATGCATTTACAATCTGCAATGTACATTGTACATGTGGAGATAAATGAATTCAAGTGCCTCTTCACTCTTCACTAATAAGTTCAAAGAAATGCGAAAACGCGTATCCGTTATGAATATGTTACAACTTATTTAGGAGTTATCGAGTCACCACACAAAACTATAATTGAGCATTGGAAGCACAAGAAAAGAATATTATTCAATATTCAAGATTTAGTGTTCAATGTAAACTCTGTAATCTCTACAAGTTAAAATTTAACGTACACATTACTTTTTGTCATCTTCTCAAATTTCAATTTCACTGTAACATTTGAATTTTGATGTTGCGTGTTGTTTTGTATTTTGTATAGGTGTACATAAACTCTGTTTCTCTAGTCACTTGTTATTATTATTATTATTATCTGTGTATGGAATGGACTAATAGGAGAATTATTGAAATGTTATTCGTTATTTTCAATTTTCAATTTATGTGGTTTTGGTGTTTTAGCTTTCGTTATTCGACCACGCCAATACTTAATGCACAATTTAGTGTCTTCTTCCCTTTCGTCGTCTTCTTTTTCGTCTGGGCAAAAACTATAAATATTATCTCTGTATATTAGAGCTCACTGTATATATGTTTTGCTTCTTATCGTACTGTATTGTATACTATATTGAATTGTAAATCCAAAATCCGAGTCCGTTGCGTCAACCGTTGAAAAAAAAACACAGACACACACAGTAAAAATAGTAACACATAAAAATTTGCAAGGATAGTAATAATGATAATGATTATTTTTATGACTTTGAAGAACGATCAATAAATTTTGAAGCTATTTGACGTTTGACACGTTTGGCAAAGTTGTGTATTGTGTATGTGTGTGTGAGGGGAAAAACACAAAAATCACTGCACAAAAATTATTATTATTCTCATGTGTAGTTTTCCTTCTTCTTGTTATTGTAACTGATGATGATGATGATGATGATGATGATTTTTCGATAAATTCGATTACAAACCAGAAAGAACACAAAGACTTGTAGTGGAATGGAGTTGAGTAAGAAAAAAGAAGAATAAGTTTCTTGTGTCTTGTGTGTCACACTGATAACAACTCTGTATAATTTAATGATGATACTCTGTGTAAATCGAAGCTAAAGAGGACAATGTGCAAATAAAAAAAAATGAGAAAGTCCAATAAATTTATATGGAAACTGACAGTTTGTCCCCTCTGTCCAGATTCTTTTTGTGATGCTCACACAGAGAGAGAGAAAAGACAGGAGTGATCGTTGAAAATGTATGTATACTATAAAACAAATTGCCTCTTCTTTATCGCTTATCGTTTATCGAATATCCAATAGACAATTTTCCCAACTGAATGAAGAATGAATGGATACACTCATAAAATATTGACATAGGATCCAAATATTCTATCCATTTGTTGTTTATGGTTTATCGTTGGTTGGTTATTTGTTATTTGTTATTTGCTGCTGCTTCGTATTTCACATAAACATTGAACTGTGATTTTATCAGACGTGCAAAATAAAATGTTGGAGAGTCGACAATTGGACAGGGACAGAGAACGTAGGATATAATTCTTTTGATTTTTTTTTTGAATATTTCTTATCTATGAATATTGATTGTTGATTCAATGCAAATTTCTAATTCCTCCTCCTCCTTTGACAATACCTAGTTTGCCCTCACTCACTTGTAGAATATGTAGGAATTGTAGAGTAGAATAGAAATATTCGTATAAATACACACACTCTCTCAATTTTGTATTCTCAAATCTCAAATGGGAAAGAAACTCGAGTCAAAAGTTAAAAAAAAAATGATGCACAAATTATTCCACTGGTAACCAAAATTGGTAAAAATATGGGCTTGATTTTAACTTTGTAAAAGCTAAAAACGTATAGCACCAAAAATTATTGTTGATTGTTCATGTCAATGAAATTATTTTTAACAAATGTTTCAGTTTGACTAGTGCTGTAGTTTTTTATATTTTTTACATGTATGTAATTTACGTGGGATTGTCAACTGTCACTCTGATTTGTCTTCTTCACCCTTTTTTATGTAGCACTAAATATTGAATGTTGAACACATGCATCTATTGTACTATAAAATGTCTTGTATTGTAGACATAATGATGCACATATACCAAATTTGCTCGTCTCTTTAAGTGTCCATGTGTAAAAAAGAAAAAAGGTAGAAAAAAAATGGTCAAGTGTTTATGTTTTTGAGATTTTGATGTTCTTTTTGGCAGAAAGCAAGCAAAATGACGGTATTTTACTTTTTACTTGTATCTTTTATTTTCTCTTGTACCACTATAACAAATACAAAGACACATGCACATGTCACGGAGTACAACAACAACAACAAACTTATTCACTTTGCAAATTCTATCTCCATCCCCTTGATTTCATTAGATGATAATTTAATTTAATAAGTTTGGGTTGACGACATTCATGATCAAAGTCAAACTTGGGACAACAACAAGAGTGAACAGGGGACACAAATCCAATTCCAAATTCAAATCCAAATCGAATCCAATCCAAAAAATCAAACTTGAACGTATAAAACACAATACACGAGAGGAATAAAAGTTTCCAAGTATTATCTATGTAGGTATAACGTACATGTTATGCAGATTGTATTATTTTTATATTATTCACAAAATAAATTATTATATTGTAGATACTAGATACACAGGGAAATATCTATAGTAAACCACTTGAAAAAACACCAACGCTCATCATGAGCTTGCAGTTCCACGAGGCTTAATACTATTCTTCTTATTATTATTATTCCTCGTCGTAGTAGTTTTCTTCTTCATCGTTCTCGTCTTATTCTATCAACATGAAAAGGTAGTTACTGACTGTTCAGCCGCGAAGCCTTTGGAACGTTGATAGAGAGAAACACACACACACACATAGATACATACAAAGAAAGAGAGAGAGAGAGAGAGAGAGGTATACAAGGGGAAAAAAAGTTCCGTCTTGAGGAGTTCTTTCGCCGTATGTACATATTACATATGTATACATTTGGTATTAACTACAAGATGAATATAAGAATAAGAGTAAGAAAACTATATAATATATATTATTGTATATGTATCCATATCTTCAATATCTCCAAATACCTACATACAAACAAACATACATGTGTATAAAAATCTATGCACAGGTAAAAAAGGACGTAGATTACAGTATACAATATATACAATATACATATTATACGTAGCAAGTGCAATGTAAATATATACAAGGTTTATCGTTAGTTAGTGAGAAGTGGAGAATGAGTGAGTGAGCGAGTGAGCATAGTTCAGTTCAGATAAAAAGGCGGTTGGCGAGTTCTTCTTTTCCATGTACAATTCTCTTTCTACTCTTTCCTCTCTTTCTCATGTATCAGTCAGTCCGTAGATATGTGATATTACCTGTACACTGTACACAATACACAATGTAGTAAGTATGCAGGTATGTATGTATGCTTATTACCTATTGGCTAAAGTCTAAAGTCTAGAGATACATGTAAAAACTTACACTTCATTGTCCTTTGATTACTATACTACAGGCCACAATCCATAATAAAATACACACTCGTACACTCGTACACATTACATTACATTACACACATATCAACGAGGAAAAACATTTTTGCTTTTACTCACTCACTCACTCTGTACGTCTAGATTGACTATCTTCTTCATATTCTTCTTCTTCTTCTTCTTCTTCTACTACTACTATTACTACTACTACTTTTTTCTCATCAATATGTTATTATACAAGAACAACAGAGAGAGAGAGATAGAGAGATGGAAAGAAAGAGGCAGAGACAGTACTAAACATGTTTCTCGTATTGAAGACTTGCCGTTGCATTTGTTCTATTGTGTCATCTATAAGAATAAGAATACGGAGAAGAAGTAGAAGAAGAAGAAGGAAAGACAATGCCAGTCAAGGAATAAAGTGTATGGAGTATGGAGTATGAATGTAGATATTAGATAGATAGATAGATAGATACATATGACCGTGTTATACACTGATTTATGTCCATAGGATACGTTATGGTTAGCCTCAGTCTATGTCTTACGATTAGTTGTTAGTTGAAGGAATACGAGTACGAATACGAATAGGAATACAAATGTTGTACAGTGTATAGTTGCATAGTTGTAGCGTGAGCTGTAGGTTAAGTAAGGTATGTTGTAGTAGTTGTTGGTACGGGTTAGAGTTAGAGTTACCAAGACGAAGTAAAAGATGAAGACCAGGACCAAGTAGCTCTAATAAGTTAGCCTCTTGGTGAGTAAGTAAGTATTAGTATGTATAATGTGTATACAGATACTGTATAATGTATAATGTGTGTGTGTGTGTTTGGTGTATCTTGGATCTTGTACATGTACATATCTCTGAGGTGGATGCATGGTAACTGAGACCAGCTTCTTCGTCTTCTTCTACACTGTACACTGTAGACTGTACACATTAAGTTTCTTCCATAGGAAAATAACGCAACAATTCTTTCTAACCGTCAACGTCTCGTTCCTAGTCGACGTCGTCGTCTCTCCTTCTTATACTTCTTTCGTCCTGGTCTTCATCTTCATCTTTTTGTTCCTTTTCATTTATCTCCTTCTACTTTTTTTCCCCTCTAAACCTTTTCATATCATTGGATGAAATACAAATGCATATGCATACGTATAAAAACAGAGTACACACATGTAAATATACATGTAATATGTATTTATTTGGTGTTTAATATCATGTATGAAGTATGAATCCTACTATATGTACTATGCTATACTATAGTATACTCTTTGTTCTAAGTTCTAAGTATCATGTAGCTTAGGACGTGTGCATGTCTTATGTCTCGTGTATTACATATCACACATCGCACATCACACAGATGCATTACATTATCATATCATTTCCTAGTATCTGCATTTCTTGTAATGTATCTAGTGTCTAGCATCTAGTATCTACAGAATGTACAGTGAACAAGAAAAGCGCATTTTAAACTTGAGACTTTCATGGTGAGCTTGTGTTTAAAGAGTGTGTGAGTTAAAAAAGTTTTTTTAAAAAAACCTTAATGTTGATGGTTGATTGGTAAAGTCCAGTCCAGGCAATATAACAGACATAAAACATAAACAATACCAAATACAAAAAGAAAAACAAATACAAAGATCCAAGACAATAACAAGTAGTATAAATTTACTATTAGGTCACGAATCTATCGTGCGTCCTACTCCTCTTGAATCCTGAATATAGGTTATAGGTTACAAGTTACTAGTAAAAGTAAAACTAATGCCCGAGCTAGAGTTAGAGCTGGAGGAAAGTGTGTATTTGTATAATTTATATATACATTATGCATAACACATATCAGGCAATGTCAAAGTCAAGTACCTAAATCTTTTCTCATTTTTTTTACTCCGACTTTTCCTTCAACTCCTGTAGCTTTTCTAACTCCCGAACTTACGAAACGGGGCTTGTTACAAGGAGCAAAGCACTATATTGCATCGAGTATATAGTAGTTAGCTCAGATGTTCAGCTGGTACAGTAAAAAGAAAAAAGAAGCCGATTTATATTATTGTATGTGCATTTATGTAAAAAATACAAAATGTATGTGGTATGTGTGTTTGTATTTTGTATATGTAGAATATAAGTACCCACATCATTGTTTTGACATTGACATTTGGAAGCTACACGTTTGTATTTTGTACACAGTATTCTTGTGAGTCTGGACGACGCTCATGTTATGCTGTCAAAAAGAATAACGACTACAACACGGCTGTAGAATCCAGACTCAAGAATCAAGACTCAAGACTCAAAAAGAAACAAGGAACAACAGCAGTACGTAGAGAAACATTACAAGACAGGACTCGTTCCTCGTTCTTGTATCTACGTTGGGTCTGTGTACTGTGTACTGCGTAGGTTGACTTTGACTAGCAACAAGTGTAAGTTCAAGTGTAATGAGTAAATAAAAAGGAGTGTATACAGGAAAAGGAATAGGATAACAAGAAACAGAATACTAAGAAGGAGAAGAAGAAGAAGAACAAGGGACTTGGAAACCTTTAGCGAGAGCCTCAGAGGCGAGCTGTGAACACTCACTTTGACTATATAGACTGTAGACGGGATATATGCTTTATGTATACACTGTGTATAGTGTGTAGTGATGTGTAGTATTGAGTATTGGATAGTTCAAAATTCTATATATCATAATATATCATAGTTGTGCATAGTATAAAGTTAGTTAGGGTAGTGCCTCTCCCTCCTTTTACTACTTTATAAGATGAAGACTGACCTAGTTCGATGAACTCCTGGGAATATATACTAACGGTCAGGCTGATTGGACGCCCCAGTCCTCGTGGTCTATACCAATAGTAATAGGAATAGGGATATGAATGTGTGTGTATTGTATTTTGGATTTTGTATTGTATTTTTTATATATTTTATCATACATACTACTTACACACACACAAATAATAATAATACATTGTACGCACGACCATTTACCATTTACACTTTTATCGTTGTGTATATAGATTATAGATGGATAGATAGATAGATATAATATATTCTTGAAACATATTAAATATAAAATAGATATTACATTATTATTATCATTATATACTAATAACTAATACCACCACCTACATCCTTCATTCGACATCTACATCTCTAAATCATATTATACCTTTTCACTACTTACTTAGTTTCTATATACTATACTATATACTATATGGTATATGGTGTACAATGCCTCTTGAATTCCTTTTTATTAAATACCTAATTTTTAATCCTTGGCTCACTTCAGTCAAAACTCAAAGCTCAAAACTCTCCTTCAACTCTTTATTTGAATTTGAATTTACAATAAAATGCCAATCTTGTTCGAGCTGATGCTGATACTGATGCACACACCTCTGAATTCTAAATCTCTCTCTCTGTCTTCAACTACAGGAGTAAGAAAAGCGACATTACAAAATGTTCTTCAATGTACTATAAAGTAAAGCGTAATATTATACCTTGTACTGTGCACTGTGAGACAAGACAAGAATGCAATGCCTTGGCATTCTCCGTTTATTCCTATTTGTTTGTGCATGATGCATGTTGGAAAATGAAATGATGACAAGATATAACTTTGACTTTTGGTTTGAAGTTTGGAGCTTGGAGTTTGGAATTCCCCACGTTATTGAATATTGAATTGATTGTGGGTACTTTTATTTGTCTTTGTGTTGATTCTCCTTTTAGATTAAAAAGTTTGACCCACAAGTCAATTATACACTGTACAGATGACCTATGATACAGAATACAGACAAAGTTTTGCTATTTAATTATTTTATCAGCATATTAAATGTTAAATGTTACCCACTCTCTCTAGTAATATTTACATGTCATATTATTATGTATACTGTAAACGTTATATGTATTATGCATACGTATTTGAATTGCATTGTAGAAGCATGTGTGTGATAGTGGAGATAACAGGTATTAGAGAAAGAGAGAGAGAGAGGGAGAAAAAAGAGCAAAAGAATGTGAAGGTAAAACTTAATGAATAATAATTTCATTTAGGCCATTTAAATTTAAACCGCAATGTGAGACTATTACAATTTGCTTAGAGTTAAAAGTTACAGCATGTCTCTATTCCCTATGATTCTTTGATGCATGCAGTATACAATATATAATATATGCAGCACAGATTTTACACAGGTAGTTGATTGAAGTTTATGCATAATGGAAAAAGCAAACTTGTATTCCGTCATAATATGGAATATACAAAATACAGAATGCGGATGGGCCTTTTGTATAACAATGATAATAATTTTTATGTAATGTAACTCAAGTTGTATGATGATGTATAATCTATACAATACAGGCTATATGGCATAGGCTATAGTAATAATAATACGTAAACACCTATGTACTATGTATAGCTAAATAAATATATGTATATATATATGTACGTATGTGCGAAAAGAAATTCACCACTCTCATTACATAGAAAATTACTGTTCTAGAATCTTGAATGCTGAATGCTGAACACTGAATACTGAATGTTGAATGGAGTGACTTGGAATACCTTAGGGTCATTATGAAATTGTATATAGAAAATCATTTGTTAAGACGCTGAAACTCTTTCGTTCTTTCTTTATTTCTTTCTTTCGGTTCCGTACATAATATATAATATGTTGTATACTTGTATACATGAGAGTGTTTTGTTAGTGTTTGATATTTGCTCGTGGGTAGATACAACCACTTATCTTACCATTACTATTATTATTATTTTTGTTACATGTTTTGTGTATACTGTTTAGTTTGTGTACTGTACATTGTACATTGTACGTTGTAAACTTGCTTCATACAAACAATAAATATCCTTATACATTATAGATAGATACTTCATCATTTGACAGACTCAAATCTGAAAGAACGAAACAGAGAGAGAGAGAGAGAAAGAAAGAAAGAAAGCGAGAAGGACATACCAAGGATAAAGGAATAATATTATCTCGGATTAATTATTAATAAAGAAGGAAGACGATGCGATACATAATACATAATACTCATTTTTGTTTATATTGTACACTATATCGAATATCGAATGAAATATCTTCCGTTTTCGTTCTATAATTTGTTAGGAAAAATATCAAATAATCTATCAAAATACAGTTAGTAATATTATGACCATGTATTGACGATTGACGTTGAAGATTTTTATATATAAAACCACATACATGATAAATTGTATAGGTTTTCTATGTTCCTTGAACACTGTAAAATTTATATTTATATTGCTACATGCAACAAGTGGTAGCAGCATCGGTATTGGTATTACGTATTACATATTACATATTACACGTCTGTATTATTGCAGCTAAAAGACACGAGATTCATCTGATGAAACATCAGCTTCATAGATTGAATGTGTGCATGACAGTATAATGAGTAACAGGAACAATTTGCTTTGAATTTTCTTTTATCTATTCTCCAATCAAAAACAAAATCCTATTTGTCTCAAGTCTCAGACTCAAGATTCAAGATCCAAGTCTCAATGGTGTTGAGAGTGTTGAGTAATTTTCCCAATATCTCTAATATGACAGAATAAAAGAGTAATTCATCATTGTATCTACCTTGTACAATGTACATGGTGCATGGTACAATCTCTATGATTACTCATATTTTATTCCCATTGTCAATCAATATCACCTATTAGGAGTCTCAACACATACGCTATTCTCTTTCCTATACATTGTACAAGTACATATACTCGTGTGTGGATGTACGATCATCGATGAAATTTGTTTCCATCACAGTTCAATTTAATGATTTGAACTTTATTCACACAAAGTTGAAGCAAAAGAATGGAATGGCTAGTACACATGCTCACATGTTATGCTATTTCAGGTGAAATAATGTAGTACGCTCTTTATTCTTTATTATGGTACATCTATTTCTATTTATAAATAATTTAAAACCTACTTACTTGAAGAAGTTATTAACCTTTTCATTTTCACTCCTGTTCAATATTATCACATATAAAATACAAAAGGACAAAAAGTTTTTATAACTTTTTAGAACAGAAAAAAACACTATTTGTATTCTATGCTGTGGTAGATACACATACATAAGTATTTTACCAAGTCTATTTAAAATTTGAATAATTACCATGCTTCATAATACTCCATACTCTGTACTATAGTTGTACATTGTGAATGTATTATAGTTATTAGTGTAAGTAGGAGAAAGGGATTGAGGGTACAATTTTTTAGTTCAAAAGCTCCAAAGAATTTGTCTTTGACGGAAGGAGAGAGAAAAAAAAATTTGTGCAGGTGTAGTATTATCATTATCATTATATTTTTTTCCTCTACTACAACTACATACAACATACATGTTCCTCGTGTCATAAGTATGAGAACGTGTGTACTCTGTGTACTTACAAATTTAAGGTAGAGCAAGCAATTCAAAGTTACAAAATACATAAACACAACATACGTATACATACAGACAAAAAGAGAGACAGAGAGATTGAGCGAAAGAGACAAAAAATCATTTTCATGCACATTACTATAATATCACATCGTATATCGTATTCGTAATTCGTATCACATGTGTGAGTGTGTGTCTATACCATGAAGACTAATGCAGTGCACATTCCTTTCTTTCTTTTGCTATGTGAGATATATCTTTTTGTATCTACTTGTTTTACTTCTCGTTGTACATGCAAGATGCAAGTGTATCGTACCTCGTACGTCGTACATCGTACAAGTGCTTACAATGTGAAAGATTCATTTCTGTCTTCTGTCACTCCTGATTTAAAAAAAAGAAAGAAATGTGATGTGCATGGAGTATGGAGTATGAACAGTGGACTGTGGACACATAATGTACATACGGACAGGGACTCTAACATTGTAAATTGTAAACAATACAATATACAAAATACAGTGTAAATTATACGTCTCGTTACTTGTTACAAACACGGATGTTCTTCAATCTTCAATGATATATCTGTACTCTGTACGAATTAAGAATAACATCCGAGAGTGTAAGTAGCGTTCATATGTTGAACAAGGGGGGAAGAAGAAACAAGTTCAAATTGAAAGTCTGGTTTAGAAAAAAAAAATATTAATAAGATTTAAAAAAGAAAAAGAAGAAGAAGAGGAGGGAGAAATGGAGTATGGAATGGTAAATGGTACAGATAGTATTCAGTACTCATTCATTCTGCATATCTTGCATATATTATGATTATGTCTTTGATGGAAGATGGAACATTGAGAAGTTGAGGAAAAGGAAAGAGTACATTGTACATACTATCTGTATATTGTATATTAGATATTAGATGTACAATATACAATACTTATGGAGCCTAAATGTTTCGCGGCGGTCACACCACTATTAAAGCTTCTTCATATTATGTATTATCTTCTTATGCTTCTTTTCTTTTGTTAAATCCTCTGGGCATGGAGCATGGAATTAAATATCAAACATTATAGATACATTACACAGGTAGATGGTAGGTATTAGGTATTAGGTGTACAGTGTACATGCTACATGTAGATATTATGCTATGCATCAATTCATGTACAATGTAAAATGCACATTACATTTTATAGTATGTACATGTTACATTATACCTTACATTGACCAACGATTAAACGTGTGAAGGGGAGAGAAAGAAGAGTAATACAGTACTGCCATTACTATTATCACTAAGAATACGTCATACCCGTCTCGTTTCTCATCTCAGTCTTGACTCTGGCTCGTCCTCTGTAGTCATGTTAGGTGATGTGATGTGTTTTACGAATTACGAATGGTATGTTGTGTGCAATATTTATTAGGTAGACAAAGTTACAGTGTTAGTTTTGTCCGATCGTTGTTTATACAGGAATGGAGGATGGAGTATAGAGGATGGACGACTCGAGATTTGGCATTGCAATTTAAAACTGACTCGGATCTAATGTGAATGGTCTCTGTAAACTGAACTGTAAAGAGTGAAGAGTAAGAGAAAGAAATGAACAATAATTCTCTTCATTCTTTCCATGTAATAATGATACAATATAATATAATAATATTGCACTTCCCTATTTTCTATACGTTCTGCATATGTTCATATGAAGTCTATTGTACATTTTGTATATTGTAATATTTTGTATACACATGAACAAATATAGACTCCATCAGACATTAGACCTTTAAATAATGAGTGTATATTATTAGATTTATTCTTCATGTCCGTCTAGCTATATGTACATTTTTACTCACATAGGTAGACATTAGACATAGACAGCAACAATACTACATAAATTCCACAAACAACAACAAAGAATGTGTTTGTGATTGCATTTTTATGTAACTTGCAATTAGAGGTGGTTTTTTCACCTTCTTCTTCGTCGTCTTCTTTCTTCGTCTTCGTCTTTGCTCTTTTTCTCTCTTGGAATTTTGGTGCTGTATTGTATATTTGTATATATTGTATCGTCTTGTGTCTTGTGCATAGCGGTCCATCGGTCGATGCTTTTACCTTAATTTTGTACCTATTATAATACAATCCTTCTTTCAGTGTACATATTTATATTTATATATTTCCGTCTGTCTTTGGTTTTTTTGTGTCATTCTCTGTTTGTAGTTTGTAGACATGGTCGTCGTCGTATTCGTTGTTGTTGTTGCTGTAGTTGGTGATGCTGTTTTTGTTTTGTTTTGCTATGTTATAGGAAGAGAGAGACTTGTGTGATGTGTGATGCTAACGATGGACTGTTTTTTTTATATTCATATTCATATTTGGCAAGTGGAAATAATTCATACGACTATTTATGAATTTATGAATGTAGAAAATATTCATATGTAAAAAAAAAAATAAATCTATCCATCTTCTTTAACATTATTTTTTTTATTGTGCATTTCTACACGCACATGTATAAATGTACAGATATGAAACCAAAGGAAGCCAAACCAAACCAAACACTAGAGTAAATAAGAAGTCTTTTCTGTCATCATGTAACCAATACACAAGACAGATTTTCATTTTAAAATTTACACATACAGCAAACATCAATGCACAATGGACACAATATATGATATATATCCTCTAGATTACAGCCAAAGATGAAATAATGTTCAAGAATGAAGAGAGAAAAATTACCCGTTTTAATTTTTTTTGCTCAAAGTGTGCACTCTTTTGTGCGTGTATAGTGTTGTATACTGTATGCTATCTTCATCTGCATTACCTTTGTATTGTTGTACAGAGTGTTGAGTGTTGAGGGCTGAATGCTGAATGCTGAATACTGAATACTGAATCAATATTGAAAAAAAGGAAGGAGAAAAGATTGTAAGTTGTGGGTACCTCGAGAAAAATTGCAGATGTAGATTAAATTGAATTGAATTGAAAAATGAACCAAGAGTTTTAATAGAGATGGAGATGGAAGGAAGATATTATACATTATTTCATAGAAGAATGTGAATATGATGTGATGTGGTGGAGAAGGAATGTTGTTTTTTTGCATTTTTATGCAATATTACAATACATTATGTGCTATTCATTATAGATTGTGTAATATAATAACTTTGCATGTATGGAATATGGAGACTGTAGATTGTACATTGTACATTGTACATGTGATGATATATACAATATACACATATCATTAAATTACATGCATCTAGTTTTAAAAGTAGACTTAAAAGGGATGTGTACAATGGACATGTACTTTATTCATTATACATGTATTGCTTTTTCATATATTACCAATAATCACGACGTTTACCTTTTAAATCTATCAAAAGTTCTTGTGGATTGTCGACTGTTGACTGCCGGCCGGTCCGACGGCAACATCAACAGCACGACTTAAATCATCTAATTAAGAACAGATAATAAACAAAAACAACATATTATAGTGACGATGGAACGTAGAACAACAAGTTTTTAATTTAATAATAATAAAGTTTGATGCATAAGTCACATTCACAGTTCAAGTTCATACGAGGAATTCAAAAATCCACATACTTGTTATGTTATGTCCTCTGCTTTTTTTTCCGTTTTGGTGCTTTATGACAAGATGATATTAGTTGATAGGAGGATGATGGTCATTGGTATTTCAATTTACTGTCATTTGTGTTTTGTGATTTCCTATATGCTATCTGTACTAAAAATACAAGTCTGTCTAGTGTCTAATGTCTAATGTATAATGCATAAATCTGTGTGCAGGGTACAGGAGATATGTAGATATTTATTCTGTTAGTTTTTTTTGCATTTTCTTTCCTTTGGCACATGAAAAGGATTAAATGACACGGCCGGACTTGCTTGCTAATATATTGAATAGATATTTAAAATTTAAATGTACAGGATATTGTATGCATTCTACTTGTATATTTTTCTAAATATATTATTATTATTCCAAGTGTCTATTATACTTGAGAATATAATGTATAATGTGTATGCATGTGATATTAAAAGTATACGTAATACAATCCTCAATATACACACATGACAAGCATAATATTGAATATGTGAGCTTTTAATCTCATATTCAGTACACCATTATCATCTTCTTTTCCTCATATAAAATTGCAAAAGAAACTTGTTTTGCAGCTATTTGACTATTCACTATTCACCAAGTTAGTTGATGGCAGTTTAAGTCCAAGTCCAAATCCAAGTTGTTCAAAAGACTTTTGAGACTCAAAAAAGAGAATGAACAAGTATAAGAAAAGTATATACTTACACTCTACACTCTACACACATGTATTATGTATTATGTCCTATAACAAAAGAAGGAGAAGAAGCAAAATAAAAGTTTCAAGAGATTGTACATTCTAGATTGGAATTTTTTGAGTGTACCTTACAAGTGTAAAATACTTTATAATTTATAAAGAATAAAAAGAGTAAAGAGGAAGAGAGATGAAGAGACGTAAGGTGCACTCAAACTAATGTGTGTATAAGTAAGATTTATTTTTTAAATTCTTTATAGAAATCTCAACTTCTCCTCTGTGTCTTCTTCACCTTTCTTTGAACCAGAGAGACGGACAAAGAGAGAGAGAGAGAGGAGAAAGAAAGAGACACGAACAATGTATGAAAAATATTATGAGTTTACGCTTACACACAGATACAGTTAAAGTGCAAAGTCAAAGTCAAAGTTGAAGCGCATAAACTAATATCAGCATAAGACTGCACACACAATACACAATAGCCAAATAATAATAATAATAGGAATGATAATGAAATACAAAGGTAAATCCATGAATGACGAAGCAGAGAGAGAATGTATGAAAAACATTATTTTTTTTTTCATACACGCAGCGCACAAGTCACAAGCCACTATATCTGTTCTTTATCACTCAGACTTGTCCATTAATTTCAAAATAGTATTAAATATGATACTGGCAGTGCAGTGCAGTCCCAGTCCTGCACATATAATAACTTACAACAATTTAATTTACTTCATGCCTCATGATATTGTTTTATACATTTCAAGTCAATTTCCAAAAAGTCTCGTCATATCATCACAAATCCTTCATCTTTAAATTTTTAATGTAAATTAAAAACGTTCAAGTGTTCAAGTAAAGTCATCTAAAATCTAAAGCCTACAGTTTACAGGGTGTTTGTATGTATTATGTATGATGTATACTCTATACTGTATGCGGTCTACGGTGTATGATGATGTATGATGATTGTAGTTGTCGTTGAAGTTGAAGTTGAGTTTCTATTCATATTCCATGTACTTGTTATTTCTATTTAGTATTTAGAAAGGTATTATAAAGACAGATATGATCATGATATTTTTTCCATATGGTAATTTATTGTATTATATTGTCATGCATTAAATTATTCTGTTGGTTATTTTTGATTTTCTTATTACCTTTATCATTTATTGGTTATTAGTTCTCCCTAGGACTTTTCCTTGTGCTTGGTATGTGGTACGTGTGGCATGTGTATTAGGTATTAGGTACTGGGTATGTATGTTTTATCCATTAAAAGTTGAATCAAAGAGGACAAAACATATGAGATATGCTCAATGTTCAATGTCCAATATAACTATGTAATGTACAATGTCAATAATTTAAAAAATAATGATAATTGTTGTTGTAGTTGAAAGAATCACATGCAAATGTGTAAATTCTCTATTCTATAGTCTTAAGTCTTGAGAGTTGTCTATTATTATCATGATTTGATGATATTTCCATCAACCATTGTCAGTGAAGTGTGGATTCTTTTTTTCAGCACTGTGGCGGAATGATAACATTGATATCGTATAATAATGATACTCTCCACTGTTCATGCAATACGTTTTGTACATGGTCCATCATAAAATAAAGTATGTATCATATACACAAATTCAACAGTGAACACACCTCAGTTTTCTTCATATAATCATACATTGTACATAGGGCTTTAGTATGGCTGCAGATAAACCTTATTTCATATGTATTGAGTATCGAGTACTGACTATTTGTGATTGACGGAGATTGTCAATGTTGACAGATCAACATTCAACGTGTAGGCCCAATTACTAGTAATTACGACAGGATTAAGGCGAGAGAGAGAGAGAGACAAAGGAAGAATATGAAATCTACAAAATGCAAAAGTATTCATGGTCTCTGTATATTCTGTATTCTGCATATTTGTCAATTGTGGTTGGTTCTCTACATGCATTTGCTATTTGCATAATATTCATGACTTATTCTTTATTCTGTATTATTCCGAGTGTCAATACATCAATAGATACGGTCAATAGTCAATAGGTACGGAACAGCTATACATATTATGCTACTCAACATTCATCATTCAATACTAAATGCACATGTAATATGTCAGATGATGCTGCGAATGTAGAGGCCAGAGACCGTCAATCGTATATATTTGCAAATGCATATCGGCAATCGGCATGTTGTATTGTGTATATTACATACATGATGGCAGATTACTGATGTATGATACTGAATATTGGATGTTATGAACTATAGGTACAGCATATGGTGCAAAAATCAAGGGAATAGGATACAAGACTTTGGATTTTGTGATTGAGTCTGTGATTAATATTCATTTCGTATAGTGTTTGTGATATGACTGCATTAATGAATAAAAAAGAGGTAGAGAATATATGTATTATGTATGTGTGTGTATGTGTAGAGTTTAGAGTTGAGGGCCAGAGCCAGAGGATAAAAAGCAGCAGCCAGTCTTCCAATTTCCAATACATACAAAAATCTTGAGTCGATACTCAATACTCCAAACTCCAAACAAACAGTCAATACATAAAATAATGTATAATGTATGCTCTCAAGTCAATATCTACATCAACATACAAATACTCACAGAGAGAGGCCAATTCTGATAAAATTGCACATGCGGATGTAGTATTTGATATGTAAAATATAAAATATAAAGCATTCATAAGACTAAAAGCTCCACCTTGTTTAAACTCTGTACTTTGGACTTGCATAGTCAATCGGCAATAGTCAATAGTCAATACTGCTCCTGAAAATCTAAAATGTGAACAGATGTAAACAGCAAATGGCAAATAGGAGAACAAGTCAAATTTGCACTGACCAAAAGTTTAAGCAAGTTTAATTCTTTTTCCTTGCCGTTTTCCTTCTACTTTTGACATTCTCTTTATGTACATTACATAAGGCATAAGGCGTAAGGTTTTCATAAATGTGCTGGGATTCTTGAGCTCTTTTCTGCAACTGAAATAAAAATACAGTACAATACAAAATACAATCAAGTGATGCTATCTCTCTCTTTAACAAGAGCCTCCATAAATTAAAATCCAACTTGTCTGTATCTTCTACTGTAGTTAATGTAATATAATGTACTTTATAATACAGAATAATAAAAGTCATCGGTATTGAAGGAACAGAGAAAAAGTGTGAGATAGACAGAGAGAGAGGTGCGTTTTCATCTTTTGTATTCCATGGATTTTTCAGCTTTTAGAAGTATGTACATTGTACAGCAAGTCAAGAACAAAAATCATGATGATGCTGATACCTTCTGTGTCTTCTGTATTCTGTAAAAGTTAACATTGCAGATTGTAGATGAACCTTGCCCTAGTCTTACAATCGCACTATAGTCAATCCGCATCTTCATCGACTATGGACTATAGATTTGTAATAACTAATAACATGTAGTTTTTTTACCTTTACCTTTTCCATTTTACATGCGATGAATAATGGTTGTAAATACTCATAAGTAAGTACGAATGTATACATGGTGTATGATTTCATATATAATTCTAATAACAATCACAATCATATACAAAATATATAGATCCACATTACATGCACCCTCCACCCCTGTGTCAAGTTATTATTACTATCAACTGTGAAGATTATAATTTAGAGCTCGAAGAATAATACAGATAATACTAATAATCCGGGGATTCATGATGTGTATATCTCTATTATTTAATATTTAATAATCTTACTACAGGTTCATTCATTGAAAAACATTGTTACATTTTTTTACATTCAAGTAGTCTATAAAGCCTAAAAGAAAACTGTAGACTTGAATTTTTGTGAATGAATTCATTATCCCAATATTAATGAACAAGTTCCGTACTTTTTTTTTGTACATGAGAAATCAGAATGTAGTTCAATTGCAGTGGAATATGAACACACATTGTTATTAGTGTTATTATTATTATTATTGTTTTTAAGTATTCAGTATTCAGTTGTTCTCATGTAAGTAGTTTGTAGATTGTGGATTGTGGATGATGCTGTGGAAATTAGAGTAATTACTTGATCATATTAATGAGCAAATGAGAACATGAATACGTTTTGATATTTTATCGATTATTAAGTGTATCTAAGTTGTATGATGTACGAAGTACGATGTACGGGATACATGTATAAAAATCCATGCAGGACTGAGAAATGAGAGTAGCTCAGAAGATTATCCGATTCCTATAGTTGATTGAATTAGTGACCAGCATTACTCACTTGTACACATGTGTAACGTGTAGTTGATGGTTGATGTTGATACACACTTGATCTGATTCTGATTTTGATTTTGATTTGCTCCACCTGTGTAAAAAAAAATTACTACCGAGATACGAAATGAAACGAAACATAAACCTAAACGTATACACATGTATTATCTATTGTCCGTGTGTCCATTACATTAACATGTAGTTTTGTGTAGGTAATAATATTTTATGGCCATGTTTTTATACCTAATGTACGTATGTATAGAATAGAATATATAGAGTATAGCAGATGTTTGTGTATGTTGTATGTACGGACAATGATATCATGCCTAGTACACTTCTTTTGTTACCGTTGACCTATAAAATTTATTATTATTATTATTATTGTGAAGAAGAACCAAATGAAATGAAATGAATTGTTGGTGCTCAAGAAAACTAGCCAAGAGCGAGAGAAAACTTTTTTATTGTCCACCGTTGTATGTTGTATGTTATAGATTATATATGTAGAATGCAGACGTAGTACATACTCGGTACTCACGTCATATAATATTTTTTCGTTTTTAAATATTTTATACATTATTCTCCCTTTATTATGTTGTTATTATTATTATTATCATGGTTATTGTGATTGGGATTGGGATTTTTGCATACTCTTCTTCTTTTTGGCTATTCTACTATCTCTTATCCTCTTGTCGTTAGTCCTTGTCGTTAGTTCAAAAGTTCCCAATTACCTCAATTATATTATAATAATCCAAAGTTATAGTGTACTATAAACTATAATACATGCATAAATGGTCGTTTCCAGTTCGTTGATCACGTCACACTTGGATATTTAATATTTTTCTCTTCCTATATCTTTCTCTCTCTCTTTCTCTCCTTCTGTATCCTGTGTCTGTGTGTAAAGTATAAAGTGATCACTTTATTTACGTCCTTTTTTATGATGAATAATAAACATCAATAAATTATCCTATTATTCTTCAATATATCTTTTCAAATCATCTTCTACACTGTCTACACTGTATCAATGCTGTAGGTTTTAGTGTATAGATACTGTGATGTCGTTACTGTCAAAACCTCTTGTTGAATGTTGAATGACAGCAGTCAATGATCAAACAGTCATGTTTCCTTTATTTGATGGGGAAACTGGTATGAAATATAAAAAAGATGGTAAATGGTAAATGGATTGGATTGTTGGATTTTTCGTAAGACCTCTATTCAAGTTGTATACATAAAGTATTAAAAGTATTAAGTATAGAATAATATAGAATGTAGAACTAGAACTATAATGAGAAGAAGCCAAAGAAAGAAAAGAAGAAGAAGAAAAAAGTTAAACTTTCTCCATTCTCCATCATTCAATCTCAATAAATCTCTTTATTTTGTCATGTGTAGAGTGTAGAGAGTCATGTGTTTTTTCTTCTCAAAATGCTTGACACATAATAAAATGATAAAGTTAATAGTTCTTGACTCTTGCAGTTTTTATCTTTTATCGTAGATATTAAATACATAAATTATTATTTATCAGAGTAACATCAGTTTGTATTTTGTATGTTCAGTTTTGAAGTAAAATTTTATTGTTTCCTTCTTGTTCATCAAACCGACAAGTTATTTTATTCACCTATTTAAAAGACAATAAAGATGTTGTAGTAGCTTTTCAACTACATGAGTCTTTTGATTCGAAACTTTTCACATCTTTGGTCTTTAATAATATGGTTTTAAGTAGTAAAGCTCTTCCTTTCTTCTGGGAGAAAAGGGTTGAAAGTGGAAAGGTACTTTTGAATTTTGAATATGAGTAGAACTATAAAATTAGGCATAATTTAAGTCAAATAAAAAATAAATAAAAGTATGCAGTACTTTTACATGAGGTTGACTTTTCTCTTTCTTTTTGACAATTATTATTTCGTTGTTGAAAATGAATAAAAAGTCCTCATGTACTTACTTGAGTGTATATAAAAAGGCTGAAAAGAGGATTTGTTGTTTGTTGTTGATATTTATTGTCTACTTTCCAAAATTTACGTTTTCAACATTCATGGGACTGGTTTATTATATTTACTATCAAAATGTACATCTTGTTTCATTTGTATCCAATAATGTCTCATGTGCTATGTTTTTGTTTGTTTAATCTCGTTTACCGGCTTTATTTTTAAGTATTACAACTATGAAGTACGAGCTATGTACAAACTATAGGGATTTGATGTTTGAGAGTGTATAATCCGGGAGAAAACTTGTCATGTTTTCACATGGCCGTACCATTGACCTTTATCCATTCTTCAATGTGTTGTGTTGTTTTCCCAAATCCAAATCCTTGAGACCTAATTTACAATTTACAAGTTGTATTAAAGTTTGTGTGTGTGAGTGTGTGTTTGGGTGTATGGACAGGAGTTTTAAATTTATTCATTTCATGAGCTGACAGTGAATCACGAATACAAAGTCAGTGTTACAAAATATGACTAGAGGATTATCTAGCTGTATTATCTCATGAAAAGGAAATGACTAGCATTCTAAATGCCAAATTGTAATAGTGTATAATATGGAATATGTAATAATGTAATAGCTACTACTACTACTTCTACTACTCCTACTGTACATAATATGATGTACTTGTGTCCAAAATATTATTATTTGTCTGCGTTTAGTACCAGTACACTCTACACGTCATTTGCAAAATATTAAATATTACAAGTACTACTGGTCAATCGAGTTGTTAAATATTGAACACCACAATACAATAGAATATGGAATACAATGGAATACAGTGATTTAGATGAGGAAGATCAACATTAAGAGCAAAGTCAGGGGCAGTTAAGAAGTAACAAGTGGAGTTTTACTTTACTTGGTTTAAGAATGCAATTAAATTACATCACAACACATCACATCACAGTTCACATTCTGTAACATTTTTGCAGTCTTCTCTTTTGCTCTGCCTCTGCAATTGAACGAACAGTTGAACAGAGTGGAATGGAAAAAGACCTGTAATTAAGCTACATATTGGTTCATCAACGTATCCTATTCCTTATTTTCTTCGTCTCCTTCGTTCTTGAACATGTAAATGAACATACAATGTACATTGTTCAGTCTACAGACTACAGACTACAAACCGTTTCTCAGTGTGCTGTGTGTGCAATAAAACTTAGGTGGAATCATTTATTTGTTGTGTTTTACAGAGACTTGAGACTTGTTATTATTGTTGTTGTTGCTGTGTGCTGTGTGCAGTGTAGTTAGTTTGTTCATACGGATAATTGTTGGATGTTCTATGACGACGAGAGAGAAAGAGAGAGAGAGGATCATAGTGGTAGGATGATGATGAGGATGATAATACTTTTTGCCGTTTTTTTCCCTACTTCACTATGACTTTCCTCACACGTTCTCCAACAAGAAGTAATAAGTAATACATCAAAGAAAACACAGGTGCATGGACACAACACACACAACTTTTAATATCCCATCAGCACAAGTACAAGTTACAAGCTACACAAGTACACAATACAGTTCATACACACTCTCGGCATGCACAGTGGTTTAGTTGTTTAGAGGAGTACATGATATGTATATATAATATATATTAAATGATATATGATATATATTGAGAGACTCAGTTACCACAGATACCTTTACTTTTACTATTGTTATTGTTGCTGCGTTCTACCTGCGTTCTACCTGGATATCGGAATCATGATTCCGTATACTGATACTGGAGAATTCT
>JABASP010001176.1:0-33228 GCA_019776565.1 Sminthurinus signatus | reverse complement strand
TATGTATGTGTAATGTAAACTGTACAATGTACAAAATAGAAGCAAATAAATAGATAATTATGATGATCAGCATCATCCCTATCTATCTACAGTATAAAGTATAAAACTCACTCACATTTACACACACACATGAGGAATGAGGAGATATGATATGATATGACTATGACCAGGTTCAAAATTGAAATCTCAAGTAAACTGTTCACATTTAATTACTAGCTTATCTCATTCATTCACTTACTTACTTACTCATTCACTCACTTGAGCTTTCTTGTGGATTCAAGATGGACTTTCATTTTCATCAAGATTTCCACTTATCATTATCATTATCATGATAAACATTGGTCCTCTTTTTTTATATCTTTTATAATACAGTATTGTCATGTCAATGCTCCTATGCATAGTGTATGATTGAGTATTAAGTAGTATCTACTATCTATTTTAAATTTCTTTTCTCTCTCTCTTTAATTTTATAATATACGATAATATAATATAATATGTTCATTCATTTACAAATTTTAGAACATGTGGAGATATTTTTATATTTTCTCTTCCTTTTTTATCTTCTTCTTTCTTCTTTACCTTTCGGTAGTCATTGTGTACATTGTACATTGTACACTGTGCCGAAATGTAGGGTAATGTACTCGGAGAAAATAGAATTAGAAAAAGAAAATCGAGCACATTTACAATGTACATATTACATGTGTAACAGACATGCACATACACGCACAGGCAATGTCCTTTGTTCAATTGTCATAATATTTTTAAAAGAAAATATATAATAATATATAAGGCTGAGAGAGAGAGAGAGAGAGTGCGTGGTATAGGTTGACACAAAACATGAAAGCATGTAAAAAAGTAGCGTGACATCATCCTCAACTGGTTGCTAGTTTTTGTACTCGGAACTTTTGATTTGATTTGTGATCACTATGATAAATTTGTCACGTCAGGAGTTGGGAGTTTCTAGATTCTAGACTTGAAAGTTCTAGAATCTAGAATCTAGAGTAACACTTTCCGTGGAGGTGAACTTTAAGACAAGTCTGGAGTATAACACACATTTTCGGGGGTGAATGTGCTCATGAATTCCTCAAATAACATGACGTTATCTGGATATCATCATGGTTCATTAACTTGAAAGAAGTATACAAATATAATATGTTGTATGGATATAGTTATTTTCTGTATTTATACACAAGTTCATATTATGTATATTTATTTTTATATATAATATGAAAGCTGTACACTGTGCAATGTACATATTATTTATTATTATGAGATCAAAAGATTTAATGGTCCATAACAATAAAAGGATTTGAAAAGACCCAGCACCATCATTCATTCATCTAGTACATAAGAGTCAGAGTAACAAGTTACGAGTCCTTGGTATTGACTTAAATTATTTTATGACTGATTTTGATATAAAATTTGATACACAATTATGCTCCACACCTCGTAATAATAATAATAAAATGTGTGTATTATATTATGTTATAGTACTTCTTGATTCTTGAATGTGAAGGAATTTAAGATTTTTACATTGATTGTTTAAGGTTCTTCCGGTAGGGAAGTACGTCAAGTCAATTCGACTGACCGATTGTTCACACATTGAACACTGCACACATAATATGCACGTAATACAAATACAAATACAGAAACTAAACTCAGTCACCTTCATAAGAGGTTGTGTACACTCAGAGAGAGAATTACACCAACTCCTATATTTTTTATTTACTTATCGTACATTCAACTCTTACACTTATACAATAATTTAGGCCTATTGGACACAAATTATGTAGCATGTATATACCTGCAGGTATAAACTATTACTGTACATTATACATTGTACAACACTTGAAAATAGTGTTATACAAGAGATTTTGTGTGGACTTGCAAAAATCCACACTCTTGCTTATGGTAATTGGTAATTGGTGAGTGGACTGTGAAATGTAAACAAATGGTTCAAACTTCAAACTCAAAGATTACGCTAATATAGATATTAGCATATTTCATAACTGCATTCTTCATGTATCTATTAGTATTAGTGAAATCTTCTTAGCTCTGTATTCTGTGAAAATCAAAGAGGACAAAACCCCAGTTTAACAAATAACTTTAGAATCTTTTGTTTTATTTTGAGATTTGAGAAATAGTATCAGATCTATCCATCGGATCGGTTTTGCTGATTGATGCCCAATATTATGCATAAATAATTTGTGAATTTCCAACTTTTTTATAAGTTCTATATTCTATATTATATGGCCAAAGTCAAATTCCAAATCCAAAGCCAAGAAATAAGTAAAACTATTTCTTATTCAACTATCTAAAGGGAGTATGGAGTAAAGTGTCAATGACCACCTCGTCTACTCATGTCCTATATATTTGGGTCAATTGAGATACATATGTTGTCTATATGTGTATGTATGTATATGTGCTCTACTCTCTCTGTCTATGGTCTATGTCTATTTAGAAAAATCGAATACTACATAATACATAATACGAATACAGACGAAAGTAAGTTAGTTGGTTGGTTGGAAATGAAAAAAGTTTATAGCCTTCACAGGTGGTGAACGTTCATTTTAAAGCATACGGTATAAAGATTCCCTATCCAGACACAAGAAAAAGACAAGACATAAGAAAGGAGAGATAGTTTGTCAGAGTATTTAGCAAGATACATATAATAATAATAATAATCATATAACGTAATATCTGTATACATTCCATGGATGATGACCCACTAAAGAGGAAAAACTTCACTTTCAATCGTCGACTTCTACTGTATGTGCAGTAGATGTGCTGTACACTGTACACAAGTATACAGAATACAGAATACAGTAGGAGTTCAGACATTCAGACGTATGCATGTATCATGTATGCATATTGCCAGTTCATTCAACTCGACCAGAGTTTAGTAGGTCGTGTAGTCGTCATAGAAACAGAACAGGAGTAGAGTGACTGTCGCGTTCCTCCTGTTACTATTACACATTCATTCACAGTTAATCCCAGTGAATGTACATATGAGATTCAGCGTACATACATTTATGTGTAGTAGTAGGATAGAGGATAGAGCACAGAGATAAAGAGGTAGAGAGACAGATGGAAGGATGGTTGGTTGGTTGAATACCTACGTACTACGTACTCATATGTATGTAGTCGTCTATCACATTCAGAAGAAAAAACTGTATAGCTCTACCACTTGCACATAGAGAGAGATACTTACTATATGCTGTATGTAGAGTGAAAATACAGTACAGAATACAAAATGTGTGTAGTCTGTAGTCTGTAGCGTATAGCATACGGAATACAGTATACAGAGGAAAACTGTACAGTGTACAGTAGTGCACATTGTACATTCTCGTTCTCATAATACACTGTGAATATACATATTTGAAGGAGAATCGAGGTTAGGTGTCATGAAACTCTAAATAGGTCATGAAATGCAAGCACAGTTTTTTTTTCTTCTGCACGCAGAAGTAGCGAAAGTGTTTCATTTCATAGTTAGATAGTATGTAGTTGAATACACAGTTCATATCTTTCTTACTTATATATTAGCAAAAGCCATGTAATAGTTGCCACAGGCAAATATATAGATAGATACATATACATAGACTCATTATTATTAATAATAATAATATTATTATTAACAACAACAGCAAAAGAAATTGACACAAGAAGCCAACAACTTGTATTATACATTTTATATCACAAGTTAAGTCCAACCAACAAGAGTAAGAAATATAGAAATAGAAATAGACATCAGCAAGCCATTGTTAGCACGGCGAGTAGGCATTAATGAAATGCATACAAAATACATAATACATGACAGATACATATTATTTTCTCAGATTTTTTTTAACACACTTTGTCTACACAATATGTATATACATGATATAAAATACAAATAATGTGCACAATAATAAATATCACAGAATAAGTATGTATAAAAAGTATCATGGAAAAAACTGGGCTACTTGAATGAATTGCATCGACATTTTTGTATACTATTCTCATTTCTCTCTCTCTCTATCTTTATTAGTATAGTAAGATTTCCTCAAGCCATTGTCACAAATGGATCATAATTGAACGTTTCTATCTATGTGTGTTCTGTATTCTGTGTATGAATGCAGCTGATAACATGAAAAGTACATGTGCAAGTATTGAATCCTGTTTCTTTCTAATGCTCATGCAGTATGCAGTTCAAATTTCCATAAAAAGAACTACAATAAGACAATGTTATGTACTACGTATTATACACATGCACTACATGATGATGTAGGTGTACATTGTGCACAGGACACAGTAATGAGAATAAGAAGAGTACGATGTACGACTATGTAGAGAAGAGAAAAAAAACACGGCGACCGTGTCAAAAAACTATGACTATGACTATAATATGACTCTCGTATGTATGAGCGAATGAATGAGTGTGAACGTACGTTTGTAAGTATTGTGAGTTGTGAGCAACAATGAACAATAATAATAAGGGAAAGAATGAGAAATTTGTACGTTCAAATTATTTATCAATGTACATATTTACCGTTCAAGTCGCTACCACGACAACCACAAGCCAAGCAAAGCCAAGTAAAACCAAGCAAACCAACAATTTACCACACAATGTCAAAAATTCATTTGTGCATAAAAATAGGTACACAACAATCTCAATGCTCTATTCCAATTTACTTTGAATAGTTGCATGATTTTTTTTGTATGTATGAAGATTTTGGATGGCAGTGAAGATTTAGGGAAAGCAAGACAAAAGACAAAAGAATTTGATAAAAAAATGTTTTTAGAAAATCTAAAGACGAAATCAACAGAAATCTGACATCTTTTCTCTTGTGTCTTGCATATACATAATGTAAAATGTACATGTGCATTTGAGATAATAGAAATGTTCTATTCTCACGAATCTCTCAATTTACATATCTTTGTTTGTCAACGAATATTATATTGCCAACTGTCAACCGTATTTTTCATAATAATTTTGATTATAATTTATAATTTTCTATGTATTTTCTATCTGTACTTTTGTCTTTGGCTTTGCGTGACCAGCTTATCAGTTTTTCCCCGTATAATTTTGTCATATCTTTTGCCTAAGGTTAACCATAAAACCATATCCTGTATCCTGCTCCGACTCTGACTCTATCACATAAATATTGTACACTGTACAACTTGTCAGTTCTCAGTTTTCTCATCGGTTATTTTCTTGAAATGTTATAGATTTAAAAAGAAAAAAAAACTGTGAAAAGTAAACTACGGATTAAGGATGTGTAATAAATATATGATACATATTACATGCTGATGATGGTGTAATTATATTACGTTACATTGTGTTTTTGTAGAGTAAATATGAACATTGGAGATTAGAGATTAGTACATGATGCACCATAATAATAATAATGTATAATATGATTAGAATGTCAAAAGTAGTTCTATCGTTCTATTTCCAAATCCAAAATCCAAACGTGACTGGTTCATATTTGATAATTTTAAATAATCTATCCAGCACACAGATACCCAATACTCAATACTCAAAACACATTGACATCAACATCCACTATTCTTTTTTCTCTAATCGAATGTGTAATTAGTAGAGTTTCTGCTCACGATATTTGAAATGACTTGATTTGACTCACTGACTGACTTTGAGTTCAATTCAAAAAAATAGATATGTAAATACTAAATAAATAGATAGATATTTTCATTCCATCTTATCAATAATAATTATTCTTAATTCTTAATACATGTCACTTCCTACTTTTTCGTTTTTGGAATGAGGATTATCTTTTCCCAATTCTTATGTACAATAGGTACATATGCATATGTAGTATGTATGTAAAAAAGGAAGAAGAAAACTGTCTTGATCATCATTACTATACTAACAGTTTTTTTTCAGCCTCCTGCATAGAAAGAAATGGATGATGATTTTTTTTTCCGTATGAATAGTAACGGTTTAAAACGGTTAGGAGTTGAAGGTCTGAGATCTATCAAAGAGTGTGTGTCAAAGGTAAAGAAGGAAAGAAAGAAAAAAAAATCTTTTTTGATTCATCTAGTTTCACATCTTACACATCTTTGAACTATAGAAAATAGAAGAAAAGAACGGAAAAGATAACATAAAATAACACAGCAGCACAACATGGCACATAGCATGCCGAGCAAATACACACATTGTTATGAGTTATGACATGACACGAATCAATTTGTCCATGACACTTTTATTTGTCGATGAAATACAATGTTGAGTAATACTTCTAATATAGTTGATACTTGATAGTGTCGTTGACTTTGTGTTTTTCATTAAAGTATCTCGTCTTTATAGGTTATAGGTTATTGAATGTTGAGTGCTGAGTCCGACTTTGAAAAACAAAGAAGGAGAACATTATCTATTGTACAATGATTAAAGAAAACAAAATAATAATCTGTTGATTCATTAATCACTACATATATGTGAAGAGGATATGGGAAAGAGAAGTAGTAGTAGTAGTCTGTGTATAGTTTACAGTGATGTAACACGTAATATATTTAATATTTAAACTCACAGTTGAAGATTCAGAACAAACAATTCCAACAGCATAGCATAGATCATAGATATAGAGAGAAAGACAAAGAGAACGAGAGTCTTAGAACTTGGATTCTAAGGAAATTATAGGGCTCTTCTATCTTTCCATCTGCAGTATTTAGATGGGAAACATTTGTGTGAGGATTCCACACTAGAGGTCTCTTATCCATAACATTATTTTGGTCAGTGTCAGAAGGATAATATATCAAGCAGTACATGGTTTGCTTGGCTCTGTGTACAATATACAGTGTACAGTGTAGACTGCACAGTGTAGAGAGAGAATTGCAGACTATTGCTCTGACTGAAATGTGAATGTGACTGCGACTGTATGTACGACTGTATGTATGTATTTATGTACGTAGGAATAGACATTATCTCCTCAGAGTATAGGGGCACTGCCCTTGCGTTCTATTTAGGTATGCGTCACGAAATGAGGCTGTGCCTTCGTTTCCTACTTTAACCCTTCCCTCATAACAAAACATCATATCATATCATGTATTGCACACATATAACATACAACATACAGTCCTCAGGAAAAATACAGACTATAGACATACACACTCTTTGATGAAAACACATAATATGGTATCATATGTACTACAAATGTAATATGTACTTAATACACAACACACACATATTTACAGTCGCGAGAGTTACGTTATCAAGCGGTACATAATTTAATACAAAGAAGAGCACATTCTCTTTGTATTTCAACAAGTAGAAATATATTATGAGTAATATGCAATATTGCACTATGTAAAATGTACAGTAGTGTGTATGTTTGTGTGTGTGTGTGTAGAAAAGGTGACAGGACAAAAAAAACACATTACAAATTATTATGCCTATACATAATACACACTACACACGTAATAAAAATATATCAACACATTTTACAAATTACCAATGTGTAATATATTCAAATATTAACACTGTGATGTGATGTGTGATGTGGTATTACACATTACACATGTTATATGTTATATAATGAGCTTAGCTTAGCTTAGTTGGGTTGAGGTGAAAGAAACTTTAAAAAAAAAAGAAGCAATGACATCTTTGACTTATATGGCAGATAGCAAATATATCATTGAATAAAAATTATCTCTTATGAATAATATATTATACAATTGACACATGTAGAATGTAGATAGCAATAGTACATTGCCAAAATAGTCAAATTTCAAATCCCATAATAATATCAAAGATATTATGTCATGTATACTTGTATTTTTTAACTACATGTTTATAATTTTTTAAAATGAGTCATAAAAAAATCCCTACATTATTTTTGTTTTCAATTTTTTTAACGAGTCGTCTGGCGCTTCAAACTTGTTCACTCGTTTCTCATTTCTCTGACACCGAATTTTACTATTATTATTATTTTGACTGGCTCGGCTCTGTCTTCAATGTGAATAGTACCACCACTTTGTACTGTCTCGATTGACATACATGAATGTTGAACATTGAACATGGAGCATGAGGCTTACATATTTAAATTTACTCATAATTTTGAAGCATGAAGGAAAAGTGCAAAAAATGTATAATACACAACAGAAATTTTTATGATAAAAGAGTATTATAGTAATTTTTGTTATTGTTGGGACTTGAGACTTGAGCGATTTTGAGCAGTGAACGTAAACAATAAACATGAGCATGAACATGAACAAGAGTACATGAACATTGAGCATTAACAAGTTTTATCGACATTACTATATTTTATAAAAGACTGACTTTTTGATTTATTTTTTGCATGTTAGTTTTAAGATTTTGACTTGAAACATCAAACATACATAGTCAAGAGTCAGTAATTGTAGTACAACTACAATACATAATAAATAAAGTATAATATTAATACTAGTATTACATGTTAAAAAGAGAGTAGACGGTTCTGATTTTGCAAAATGTTTAAGCTTTGTTGTACATTGTACAAAGCAAACAACGTAGTGCATACATTGTACACTGTACATTGTACATGAATAGAAACAATCAGTCAGTCAGAGTAAAATCACAAGTCGGAACAAATGGTGATGCTAAAGAAGAAGAAGATGATATGATGATACTGTTGTGTTGTGTAACAACCGAATACATCATGTATTTACACTGTTGAATCATAAAACTTTGCCATAAAATAAATTTCAAGGAAATTTGTTTAGGCAGTAAGAGCAGACACCTCACTACCATCAGTATTCAGAATCATCATCATCACCATTATTTTTATTACTAGACAAGTGTAAAGGTATTTTACAAGGTACAGGGCATTTGTATTCGTATTTGTATGCATTTCCTCCTTTGGAACGAAAGAATAATAATAATACTTTAGACAAACTGTTCAAATAGTTTGAGCATACATGTTATATATTATGTTATGTGATGTTTTTAAAAGCTCTAACAGAGTACGGAGAAAAAGGCAACAGTTTAATTATTTGAGTCAACAAATACACAAACATAAATACAGTTACGGAATATTAAATATTAAATGTATTGCATCACCATCCTCCTCCTTCTCGTGTATTAAGTACATTGGATGATTTTGTTTGTAGTTTGTACTACATAATATAGTACATGTACATTTAGTTCAATACCTAATCAATCACAAAGAATTTAGTTTTAGTTAGACAAAGACATTTTTCTCACAGCTCACAATCTCACTAAAATTGTGACAAGGTACAAGCTAAACAAAGTACAAAAAAAACATGAACAATGAACCAATAATTATGTAAAGAAACTTTTCACTTTCAATCCGTCTAACGTCGCAGTTGATTTTTCTCTCTTGGTTCATGTTCATATGTTCATACTTCATACTTCAAACTCATACTTGAACCTCATCATGTCAAAACTGTTTTTCCAAACTCGGTATTGTTTACTCCAGTGAATATGCCAAACTTGAAATCAAAGACATTGGAAAACAACTAAAGAGAGAAAGAATAAAAAAAGAAACAATGGAAAAAGCAAATACATGGAGTATTGAGCATTCATGTTTCAAAAAGTCAAATTATGACAGACTGATTTCTTATTGTTTCTCCCTTCTCTCCGAAAATGAAAAAGTATGAAACTTTGAATGGAAAAATTTGCTTTTGTACTTTTCCATACTCCGTACACTTGACACTTGTTTTTTTGTTTTTTTCATGTTTGCAAAAATATTGGTACTCGGGATCATACATGAACTGAGTTGAAGACGTGTATTTGGTATTTGGTATTTTATATGGTACATACACGTTCACTCTCTCACCAAACACCATACACAGGATATGATATGATCTGAGTTAGTAGTAGTTGGTAGTAGTTTTAAGGAATAAAAAGAAAAACAAGTGGTCAGTATAATAAGGGAACAATGTAATAAAATGCAAAATACTACATAATCCACATAATGATAATGATAGTAATAATAAAACGAGAGAAGAAGAAGAAGAAGACGACTAGTTCTACTAATCGCCTAGTACACTGTGCATTGTACATTTAGCAAAAGTTGTATTGGTGGTAGTAGTGGAAAAAAAGAGAGAAAACATGTTGTGTGTGTATAAAGTGTGATGGACAATATGGTCCGTAGTAATGGTAGCGAAATTTTAAAGCATGGAGTCACTATTCAGATTTAAGATAGAGCAGGAGCAGCGTGCTTTGTCTTTTGTCTTAGTCAGTACACAGTACACCATACTATACTATGTACCATATTATTAGTCTAACTAGCTTACAAGAGCATAGCATATCATAGTCTATTGTATGTATGGAAATTAAAGAAAAAATTATAAACGTGTACAATATATACTAGTATATACACAGTGTATATACTAGTGTACAGAAAAGAGAGAAGCAAGTTAGCGAACGCAAAACCAAACGAGATAAGGCGAGAGGGAACGAGAGAGGTAGATGGAGATAGACAAAAGAACAAGTTACCCAGTCAACAACATAATAATTACATAAAAGTAACCCAAGTTCACTCGTTTATTGAACCACTATTGAACTAAGCCACTGAAAATGAAAATGACTATCGAAAAGAGTCACTGAACTCGTCGACGTCGACGACTCGACTCTCCACACTCACACACACACAAATAAAATGTACCTTCATACTTCATGCATCTACATTGTACATAGTACATTATACACACTACACATTACACACCACTTGACTTAAACGATATACTAGCCAACGCGTAGGGATGTATAGAGTGTAGACTATAGACGAACAACTCTCTACACCACACATAAATTTCATTACATTATATAGCCCACAGAAGAAAATTCACATTCAGTCCATGTATTATGTGGCAGTGCTCCCTCGCATCAACCAACATTTCTACATTTTATGCCCTTTCCCTTGCATCACACATGTAAAAGTGCATTAGACTCAAAGACTTAAGTAAGACAGAATCTGTTTAGCTTGGTTTTACTTGGCAAAGTACATATGCTTAATATTCATACGTACATACATGTATACTGTATACATACGTAGGTACATGTTGTTTGTGCCATGTGATGTGTATAGTCTATATATTATTATTATATATTCTATATTTTATACCAGCAACCAGTAACCAGCATCTTTTATTTCTTGTGTACACACAAATACAGAGACAGAGAGAGAGAAATACACTTTATTATATCATACACTATTCTATGTTACGAGTGCTGTGGACTATTGTGTTGTATAGTACGAATTCTCATTCTCCTTCTCGGTATTCTGTATTCTGTACTCGATACTCAATGTACATAGTACATGGTACATTGTACATTTATGCTATCTTGTAAACACTCAATCAAAACTCGCGAGAGGCCAAGAACCTAGAAAATGAATATGTACTTTCCACATTATGTAAGGAGCGAGTGAAGCACATTTTTTTGTGTGTGTCTCTCCCCCTCCTTTTCTACTTATTACTTTTAGGTGCAAAAAACTATGTATGATGTATGGTGTATGTGCTAAAGTTATTGTACGAATCACGAACGAAACGAAAACCACAAGTAGCAAGTACTATACAGTATACAGAATATAAGGGTATATAATGTATAATGTATAGAGAGTTAGTGTCATTAGTCGTGTCAGAATTATTAGTTATTAGTTTGCTAGAGCAATGCCACAAAAGCTCAAGCTGTGCTATATCCTGTCTGTGAACTACAGGCATATTATACATAAACTTGTGTGTATATAAAATGTATGGAATAATGTGTACACACATGACATGAAAAGTCTAAAGTCAATTATCCATGTATGAACCTTGAGTCTTGAGTGCGAGAGGACAAAAATCTTTTTATCCGAATCTATCTCAAATATAAATATAAATATGAGAATAACATATCATAAAAGCCGTAAGCACTCATAAATAATATGTAACAGGAATGGTCAATGGTCAATAGCATATTTTTTTTTTAAAAAGTTTATATTTGTGCATTCATGACCTGAACCTTTAGAGTTTTAGACGTGTATGAATTTTGTGAGGGAGAGATGACTGATAATCTAATCTAATCGTTGAAAAAAAAATTGACATCGTACACATCATACACACTCTCTGACAAATAAATGAACGAACAAATAAAGTATCACCAAAGTCATCCTCATGCTAAACTAATACAAATACACTACACTAGTGTAATAGGATACAAGGATAGAGTCAAGTCAATATTTGTGAAATATATTATATTATATGTAGATACATCGACCTCGTCATATTTATTATTATTAAACTATCATTTTATTATTAATATTATGGCACTACACACATAGACACTATATTTATATTTATTCAAGGTATTTAACTATCAAAAAATCCAATTCCATTCGTATTCAAATATTTAAAAAAAAGAGAGGTTAAAAATAGGATTGACCAGTTAATGACAGTGACATATAAGAGGAAAAAAGGTAAAGAGAACTATTTCCACTATTTCTTCTCCTTTTTTTAAAATCATAAAATAGTGAGGTTTTCTTTTTTTACCTCTATACAACTGTACCCATTACTTTCAAAGTACAAGATATAAATAAATTAATAAATGAAATATAAAAAGCCATCGAGTCTTTAACACAAAGATATTCTAGATAAATAGCAAATGGCAAATGCCTATAACAATTTATATTAGTTGGTAATTTATAATGAAAAGGTGTTGACTGTTGACCAACACAAATATATAGGCTTTTGTAGAACTAGAGTTGTAGACCAGCCAACCAATGTACAATGTACACATTACACATACCACATATTAGTCATCAACAAGTATTAAGTAGTCAAATGAAAGCGAACATCGATGAAGAACAACAAGACGAAGAAGAAGAAGAATAGGGAATAACAGGCTCATGGCTCTTGTACCATGCACCATATAGCATACAAACAACATACTTTAAGAAGAAGAAAAAAAACAAGTCAAAAAAACTAGTTGTAAAAATAGTACGCAATAAGCAAAAGGGTTCTTCTCTCTCTCTCTTCTTCTCCTCCTCTTTTTCTCCTTAATTCCAACAATGAACAATGTGTATACATTTTTTAGTTTGGAAATGGAACAAGTGAGTTTTATATACACAGGAACAGAGAAAAGAATCTTTATTACATTTGATACATGTATTGTATCAAAGCACAATGTACAATGTATAGGGTATATTGTATAGTTACGGTTGAGAAATTTTCAAGTTTAAAATTCCGGTGACCGACCTATAAATATATATAGGTATACTGGTAATATGTATACTGGTAATGATAGATAGCTAATGATATTATGAAATGAGATATACACATGTGTACATTAACATAGTTGAACAACTATACTAACCACTAATTTATAATTTATAATAATAATAATAATAATATGGTACTCGTACTTTGATTTGAATTCAAGCTCAAAGCCCAAAACTCAAACCTCAAAACTGAAGCATAATATATAGGAGTAAATAACATATTTGGAAAAATGGGTTCAATAGCATACCAAGTACAATAATAAGGCTATTAGACAGGATGTATATTTGGGGGGAAAATGAAGGCAAGCGAGTGAGAAAGAGTGAAAAAAAAAGGGTTTTGTAACAATGGAGAAGAGAGTATTAAACTATATAATATCCATTTTCAAGGTGCATGGACAGAACATTGAACACTGAGAGTCAGAGAGAGAGAGAGAGGATAGTTCAAGTATGTGTGTGTGTGTCTACGAACTACGTACAATGTACGACGTACATACGCAGAACCATCAAATAGATCTATATATGAAAAACACAGGTGAAGAAACTCAGAAAGGGGAAGGAACTGACGGATGGTGGTGGTGATGATGATTCTCTTCCATTTCAGTGTGTATTTAAGCGAATAGTGAATATAATATATAATATATAAAATAAAATGAAATAAGATGGATAGAATTGTTTCATATAATATACATATGTAATATATATGTATAAACGCAGGTAGAATGATGAGCCACTCATAATATATAATATGTACACACACATTACAAGTAGACAGAGAGGGAGAGAGGATAGGAGAAGACGTTGAAAGAGAGTGAGAATCCTCCCGCGGAAGTTTTGTTATTATTATAAATAATGTCCCTGGAAAAAAGCTGGCTCTCCCCCCACGTCGTCTTTCGTTTGAAACAACTTGGTTTCGTTCGTTCGTTTGTTCGTTCGTCCGTTCGGCTCTTGGCTGAGCTTAGCTCACTCACTCACTCACGGTATACGTATGTTGAATGAATGTGAAGGTTATGCAAGGGGTAAACGTCCTCACAAGGTTAACAGACCCCAGCCATTGAATGCCAGCCATACTCATGGATGACTTTCACTCTCCTCCAGAGCTCCAATCAGTTCACAACCTCATTCTATCTTCTCGCTCACTCTCGCAGTGTGTTCCATTTATCCAAATAGGACACTCGTTATTCCTCTTTCTTGTATTGCACACAGGATTTTTTTAAAAAATAGTTTTTAACATTTACTATACATCAACATAATAAATCAGTAAATGTTAGACAAAGACAAAGACAACAAGTCAAAGTGGTTGGATCACTAATTTTGTTAAAATATTCTACTCGTCGTGTCTCTATTTATCCATCCATCCATCCATCCATCTATAACTACAAAGTATCTGGAGAACAGAACAATACTTTAGTTATCAGTTAACAAAGGAGATTTGAATATTATAATATATAATATAATATATATTTGTTCCATTCCTCACATCTCCATGTTCTTCCAAGAGCAACTACAAACTATACAAGTTTTATTTTGTATCTGTATTTGTATTTTCTACTATGAAAAGAAAAACTCAAAGTTATTATTCTAATACGAATATGAATAGTGAATAAATATTCCATCCATCTGTAAATCTAACAAGAGAAAGAGAGATCAGTTTATGTGTGAGATTTTTTTTTACACGCGGACTCAAAAACGTGGATTCTGAGATTCTCATCGGACTTTGTGTGGATTCAATGATAGTTTTTATAGTTCTATAAAATAATAATAATATAGTGTGAATAGTTCAAAAAGTGACATTCGTACCATTATATTAAATATATAATAGTACATTAGTTTTGTTTGTTGTTTATAACGTCAAAAGAAAATTTTGAAAACGTACAAAAATGTTGGTAGAAATGAATTACTCGTATTCACATCAACATTCTCCGCCACCGGTGCCTACTTCTACAGTCTCAGATTATACCTTAGCACATTCTGCAGACATGCAAATTGGTTAGCACATTCAATCACATTATATTGTATATTATATTACATAATAATAATACTCGAAATAATCTTAAGTCTACTCATTTTATTCTGGTAAAGAATGAAAGTAGACAGAGCGGAATTTATAGGAAAGAGAGGGAAAAAACGAAAAGGTTTCTTCTTATTCTTCTTCTTCTTCTACGTCTTATTATTTACTCGTTCTCGTACAAACCAAAAGATATGCATAGGGATCTCATGCATGCAGACAATATATTATGTACACATACCGACATAAAAAATTTTAATGCGGTAATATTATTTGCACCATGCAATAATATTGTACATTATTGTACAGCATGTACAATGCACACAACGACTGTAGATTCTAGTTCACAGTATGTATCATGTACAGATTTCTGGTTATTATACCTTCACTTTTATCCAAGTTCACTCTTCTGTTACATCCTCAAATTTTTCCATTGATTACAAGGCATACTGAATACTGAACAATATAATAATAATGATAATATGTGTCCTATCCTGTTGAGACATATCAACTAGTATCATATATTTTAAATAAAATAATACTAATATTTAATATTCTTTGTTTCATTTTTTTTGTATTCTTACAGAGTTTGATGGAACAACCGTATTATGCCGAGTATGCGGTGACAAAGCCAGTGGATTTCACTACGGCGTACATTCGTGCGAAGGATGCAAGGTCCGTATATTTATTCATTTATTTATTTGAATTATTTTTCTCCTAATATTTATTTAGTTTTAAGAGTTTCAATTTTTTTTTTACAAATTATTAGGCCTAGTAATATTATTAGCTATTTTAAAGTATTTAAAAGTAGAATTCATCATAATATTAATACATTTGACTGGATAAAATATTCGTATATTCGTATTAGTATTCATATTCATATTCTACATTATCCATTATACATGGGATAAATGCAGCAGATAGCTACGTTTTAGTTAGATAGACTATAGACTATGAAAAGCTTTCCATCCTATGCTGAAAAAGACTGATGAAGGTCAGTAGCTCCTTTTCAGCCGTTCAAGGCTAAATATGTACGCGAGCGCGTCTCTCTCTATATAGCTTTCGTGCATGCACATCCATCCAACCGAGCAGGCAAACAAGCAACAGCACAAGTCTGAGCCAAACTTATAATAGATGTACTATAGTCAAAGTCAAAGCTCCCCTCTCTCTCTCTCTCTCTCTATCTATATCTATCCATCTATGTATAGCTATGTATAGCATCCAGTCTGTTGCTGCTGTTAATATCTTGTTCTCTGAAAAATATTATGTATATTATTCCATCCTTCTGACTATATGCATATGTATATATGGATATGGTTAGTTTTTATGTATATTATGTCTAAATATACATGGAACTTGTGTTCTTAAATTCATCTGGAAAACTCAAAATATACATAAGTATACAGGGATTATATCATGATCATGCCATTACCATTCCCATTACCATATAGAATACACAGTGTACATATACATATCTATATACATACGTAGACAGCACACAAGTCTAGCCTTCTGTAATAACATATTATTATTACATTGCATGTTCTCTCTCTCTCTCTCTCTCTTCTTGCATGCTACACTCCAATGTGCTCGTATGTACACATTTTGCAAAGTTTTTTTTATGGTGGCGGTGGTTACCATCTACCATTTACCATTGCAAAAAAAACACAAGCAGTATAGCATATTATTCAGAATTCAGACTACATAGTACCTATTTGATATTTGCCATTTGCCTAGTGGGTAATGCCTCTTTTGCCTTCTGGCACTATGGGAGAGAGACTGAGGCGCTGGGCAATTTCATATATTATATTATATGTTATATTAAACTCTCACTCACATTGCAAAACTGCTGACAGACAGAAATGTACAAAGGATAATATCCTTTTACATGGTCGTACATAATGAACAGAGTGTAACAAACTCCTGTAACTTCTAAACACACTCACTCACTCTTCACTGCTTTCCATTAAAATCCACAATAGAAACTATTTTTTTTTGTGTATGTGTATGTACGTGTACAGCAGTGTACATTGTGCTTTGTGTGATGTACTTGCTATATATTAGCTATGCTATTCCCTGTGTATTTTTTTTTTCAATGTGAATGAATTCTCTGTTGAGTTCGTTCAATGATCTCTTTCGCACTCTCTTGTACATAATAGGACAAAATACATGTAAAAAGTATACGCGTATTATGTATCATGTGGACTACATACTACGCATTAGAAAATGCATCAGGCGAAGAGAGCATGGCAACGGAAAAGGAGGAGCAGCAGGTTGGTTTAAACTTGAATTCAAGTCAAGTCCCCGTAGGTAATAAAATATGTATAGCGAGAGTACAAAAATATTGTACAACAACATCACATCATAATAATATATATTACATGATGATACAGATGATATCTAATAATATCTAATAATCTGTAATCTAAAATCTATATTTTCTATTTCATCTTCATCATTATCCTCATTCCTTACTTCTAAAACAACAAAATTATACACAGCATCATAGACTTTCTTTGCATACAAGGTACAAGTTAATAATACAGAGAAGAAAAATTAAAAGTGCAATAATTATCTCATAACTAATAAATAAATTTGGCACAAGCACACCAAAATATTTCCTATTCCATTTTGTATATTCCATTTTCCTAGCAGATAAAGATAAAGTAGGTGTGTAAATAGTAAATAGTAAAAATAAAGAAGAAAGGAATATTGTTAGAAAAAATCAAAGTATATTACATAGATAGTTTTAAAATATTATAGAAAAATTATTAATGTAGTCAGATTAAAAATAGAAAATTGACGAGCCATAGAAAATATTATAGTAGAGGATTACACAATCCCATTCAATATTTTTGTTTATCACATTCACATGTTGTTATATAAATAATATTATTCATCTAAGCATATTTCACGATACAAAGACCTACATATACCAAGAATGTAGATGCATGCATAATATCTATGTAAAAGGGATGCTTGAACTCGTCTCGCATGGATCATGAGTGCAAATGAAACGTGAGTGAGTGAGTAATGGGTATTGACTATTGAGTGTTAAGTATTTGAGAGAGGGCAAAGACAGTGAGACAGATGATGATTAATACACTCATTTACACACACACGTATATTTACATAGATTCAACAAAGTGCATTAACATTGGGTAGAAATTAAAAGGCTTCTTGTAAATACTTTGTTAAATATAGTCGCATGTCTAGTGTCTAGTGACTTGTGCCATGTGTCATGTGTATAATTTGTATATATATATTATTTTTAGGGATTAGGGATTAGTTAGTTATCAGGTATAACAATTTACATGTACTTATTATTATTATTACCACCTATCTATAATCTATTATCTATGAGACAACATGAGATCCTAAGTCTATGTATTTCATATATATATGTATAATATGAGTTCATGAAACTGCACAAACAAGAAACAAGTTGTGACTCTTGACCTATAACGTCAATATTGTATACAGAGAAATAAGTAAGGGTAATGATACTGATAGGAATAATGATAATAATAAAAGTAACATAGATATTATACAGTGTACTTATTTCTTATTTCGCATGTATTGCGTTGTACATTGTGTGAATAGAAAAGTCTCGTGTATTCTACTTTATACATGGTGTATGGTGTATTGTTGTTGAAGCTGCATGCGAGCTTTAAATGTGAGTTGAATGGCTCTTTCGCTATTGTGAGGTAGGCAAGGTTATTATAGTGCTCTTCCCTTTGTGCTTTGTACATTGGAAGTAAGTAGTATATACTCCTACGAACTATAGTCTACACATCCTATCTGCGTCTTTATCATTACAAGTGATCGTCGTCTTACCACTGCTTGCTCGTCATGGGATATATATACAGACAAATGTTATGGTACTTTTGTAAAGAAAGTGCTTTGGGAGCTTTGAACGCTAAAGTGTACACACTTACACACTATACACACTGTACACACAAAACATTACACACAGGATGGAGAGCATTGCATTGCAGCAGCATCAAAGCATCAAAGCTTCAAAAGCATCAACAGCGTGAGTTGTATGCATTTATCCTTGGTATTCCACTAAGTGACTAGGGAAGAAAAAGGGTTGAATGTCCCGAAAAAAAAATAATTGAGAGCAAAAGCAGTGAGTATGTTATTGACCCAGGAGAGAAAGAGAGAGAGAGAGAGAGAGAGAGAGAGAGAGAGAGAAGGAGAGAGAAGGAGAGAGAAAGAAAGAAAGAGCGAATAGAGAGACTGAAAGAAAGAAACAAGTAGTAGAAGGGTTATGGATAGATTTGTATACATTATATTATTATTGTAGACTTCCACCCAGAAAATCCCATGCTCCCCTCTATTCTCTTTTCTCACTCACTCACTCACTCACTCACTATTATATACTCATTCCCAGACGCAAGTGCAGTTCAATCACCCTCCTTCATCGTCAACATTCAACTAATACATGGTAAACTTCACAGCTACATATACATGTACATGTATACACACTACACACACATTACACACTACTACTACTACGTAGACAGACCAAAGCAAAGCAAAGCAAACCACCAACTATCACACACATTTACACATGTATACATACGTACATAATCAACAGTCATCATATTATACTAATACTAATACTAACACTACTACTACTAATAGTTAATAGTAATATTAATATTACTAGTAGTAGTACAACTACTACCTAAAATGTACACAATACAATAAGTAATCTCATAGGAAAGTACACCTATTATGAGTAAAAGAGAGAGAGAGAGAGAGAGAGAAACATTTCCTTCCTCTCTGAATTGCGTAAGAGAGGTTTTTGGCCGCGAATGACCGTCGACACACTTTGTACATGTATATCTGTACATTTTATGTATAAATATATATTTTGCCCTGGATTTTTCTCATTCATTCACCAGGTCGTTGTCCTCTTTTTATTTCATTTCCTTGCGGTTCCCCTTCCCATACACACACACACAATATATATTATATAGAATACATATGCAGGCATCGATCCTATCCAATTCCAATTCCAAATCCAATACACACACATATATATATTGACAGACTCTTGGGTGTACATTGTACATTATACATGGCCAAGTACTGTACCATACCCACCAATGTATAACAGTAAGTAGTGAATAATAATAACAATATGTATATAGATTACCACTACTACTTGTACTACTATACTATTATCATTTGATATTAGAACACACGACAATAGGACATGCCAATGCTCTCACTCAAAGTGTATCACTCTACCTTTAAATAATAGTAATAATACTACTATGGCAAGGGATACATGCATGTACAATGTACATTGTACACAGACATTTGTTATTATATTAATCAGAGAATAGGCAATGTGATTTGAATTGGCACATATTTTGTGAATATTCTAGTATCTAGTACATACACACATCATACATCATGCACGTACACTAATCACAACAACAGGAGGGAAAAACACACGAGATTCCATAATACACTACTACTTCTTCTTCATCATCATCTTCGTCTCATTCCTCACACACATACACAAATGCGAATGCAAATACTAATACGAATACTACTCACACTCATCGATAACAACAAACCGTTTGAAATGAATTCATAATATTAAACTGGGTCTTACGTCGTCTTACATCAGCTAAAGTCCTCCTTTCTGTCTTTTGACTATGTGCTTCTCTTGCTACTTTTTTTTAACATTCTACATCTACAATACATAGATGTATTGTATAATAATGCTCTCTTTTTTTTATTTACTTATTTTTATAATAATAATATTTTCTATTCAATCGGTTCATTCCTTCTTTTTATTTAATTTTTTGCACACGACTTTTGGTCCCTATTTTTTTGATGACAGTTTCTTTTCCTACATTACGAAACATTATGCTGAACTCTGCACATTTTTAAAGAATATAAATAGATGATATTAATACTTATACATTATTATAGATTATAGAATATGTATAATTAAAAAAGAAACAAGTAGTCAAAGCATAAAATAAGTGTCATTTGTCATTTATCATCCGTTCCTCTTTTTTTCTTCTCGTCTTATTATATTGCGTACTTCTAGTTTTAGTTTAAGTTCTAGCCAACGTGGTGTCAAATATCAAACACTCTGCCAATTCCATTCAACTCATCAGCATGTGTCATAAATAATAGTCATAATGCTATAGTGTTTGAAACTTGGAACACATGGAATTTGACAATTCTATCAATAATAATTATTATTATATTACTAATGATGATTGTCGTCTCTTGAGAAGACTCATTCACATTCACATGCTGTATGGAGTATGTAGCACAAAATAAAATGTGTATAGTTGCATATAAACAGCTATTACTGATTCCTGATAATAAAGAATGGAAATGGGAAAATGTAGGCATTAGAGTCCGATGACACCATTTAGTCCTTCGACTGACAAACCAACAAACAAAACTTTACACATTACAAGTATGGAATGCAATGCAATTTTTGCAATGTAATGATGAGTCTGTATTGCGTATTTATTGCGATTCAATTTGAACTCATTCAACTCTCTATACATAACAATTTATCGAGTTTATATTATGTAGAGTGCATTTAAAAAAATATTTAGGAATTTAGGATGTTTTTAATTACCCAGTTCAAATTTGGCATTCGGCATTTCATATCCTTTCGTCCTACAGTACGTAGTACGTTCTTTATGTGTTTAACAAAAAAGTATTTATAAACATTGAAATGGGAAAATGGGAATACTAGGTTGTTTCCTACCAATATGTACTATGCACCATGTGCACATAAATGAAACTCTAAGTTCTAAGTTTTAATTTTTAACCTATGAATATAAAAAGGTTGAAGAAAAATAAAAATCTAATATTTATGAATGTCTTTGTATTATTTTGTACACAGGGTTTCTTTCGCCGTTCCATCCAACAAAAGATCCAGTACCGACCTTGCACAAAGAACCAACAATGTAGTATTCTTAGAGTGAACCGAAATCGGTGTCAGTACTGCAGATTGAAGAAATGTATTGCCGTTGGAATGTCCCGAGATGGTGAGTAATCACAATACAATAATAATAGTAATAGTAGCAGTAATAATAATATCTTTTCTTTGTACACATTTTTCCTGTAATATTTCCTGTACATCATCATCATCATCATAATATCATACTATAATATAATATATGTATTGTGAAAAGTAAAAACCCCCCTAACGAAGTGTTGGCGCCACATAATGTTAAAGAATGAGCTGCGCATTGCTATGGCACATTCTACAACGTTATGCTGCGCAACACTTCGTTGAGTGGGTTTTTATGATTTCACTCACATATTTTATATTATATCATCACACACAACTATTCATTGTTCATTGTATTGTATAAGTAGTGGTACTTAAACTTTACAAATTCAAATCCAAAATTGACAAAAGGAATAACGTATTCAGAGAGCATAGTAATAGGTAATAGGAATATGAAATGATAATAATACTATTATTATTATTAGTAGAGACAAATTTGTATTGTGAGTGCTGTAACCATTACCACTACCACTAGACACACTATAGAACCATCATCTTTTTTTCCTAGTAGCATCTTTTTATTTTCTTTTGAGTTCGTCATCATCCTCATCCTCAGCATCATCACCATCACCATTCATGACATAATATAAGAGTAAACATAACGGAAAAGTCGGCCATTGCACTTACGGAAGGATGTGTGTGTATCTATATGTGTGATGTGTTGTATGCTGTATGTTGTATTGCATAGCATAGTACAGTATAGTATGGTAGTAGTGTGTATTAATGCGAGTGTGTCAGGATTTGTGTTTACTCCGTACAGTAAGAGTAAAACTGTAGTAGTAGTGTCATATGTTTTGCTGTAGTAATAGCAGCAGCAACAGCAACAGCAGTAATGGTGTAGAAGGCATAATAGTAGAAGTGTGTAGGGCAATGAACTGACCTAAATTCAAGTGCATAGAATTCTACATTAATCATGTACATACACACAAATATAGAAACACTATTTCACTCTTCTGACTTGCATGCATGCATGCATGTTTCTACATGTACATATATACATATGTATATACATGTACACCCTCATATGTATATGAATATTATATATCCACACACATTTTCAAAATCAACAAATTATTTAACTTGTAACTTTATAGGTAAACAAAAAGACTGTATTATAGTTTTCCCCTCTAATCTTACAGTATTTTTCTAAAGAAACAAAACAAAGTGGATATGATATGTATATAAACATTTTTATGATTAAATGTCCCATGTATACATAATATATAAATGCATGCATGCTTGCTTGCATGCATCTACATTGTACGTTCTACATTAGACATTGTACATACATATAGTAGACATACAGAGTGTATACAGTATACAGGAGATTGCATGTATATATGGTAAAGAGTATTATACTCATTACCTATTTACTCATATTTATATCAAAACAACAATAACAACAATAATAATAGGATTTAGCTGTATTTTTCTCTCTATTATACACACTATAAGGGTATGTAGACTAAGGGAGATTGTGAGTAAGAAAGAAAGATGAAATGAGGAGATAGAGTGAGTGTGAGAGAGAGAGAAAGAGAGGGAGAGAGACAGAGAGAGAGAGAGAGAAGGGAAACTCAGGTGAGTGAACTCTTTGGTTAGCGATTTTGAATGTTGGTCGTTGAACTCGCAATAACAAATGCATTGCATTTAGTCTTGTCTTGACTTTCTACTCGGTCACTACTGAAAACAGTTTCTCTCAAGTCAGTCAGACGACTGTTACTACTGAGTCTGCCAAGTAGTACGACAAATAGTAGCTGCAACTACTAACTAGTAAACTAAACATTTTTCAACAAGAGAAAAAAAGAAGGATACTCATATTTGGATCAGTTGGATATTCAAAGAAATTTTGAGATTGTTCATTGTGTGATCGGATCGTGTGTGTGTTTTTTGAAACGTGTTACTATTTATATTTTTTTTAATAAAAATATAAAAATATTTTAGAGTGATTTGTTTACATATTTTGAAAATATTCTCTCTAACTTTCCAAAATTGGATCATGGATCATCATCATCATCGACATTGTACAAATTCTCACTCTACAAATGAATCTTAATACAGTTCAACTCAATACAATACATGTATTCAAACCAAGACATTTGCTCTCAAAAACTAATAGTTACTATAGTTTAAACATATTAACTTGATTCTTTTTGAATAAAGTCAAAATCCTGAGAAAGAAATTCATCTAGTGATATTTTTATGTGACTGTGCTGAAAAAAAAAAAAATTATTTAGAGTTACAAAAAAAAAGAAAGTTTTTCAAAAACTGAAGAAACGGAGAAACATATTCAAGTCAAAGATTATTCAAATTCTACTGTTGATATTATTCTTATTAACATAATATATAATATAAAATATATTTATACTTTTGATACCACGAGAAAGTTTATATACATATTAATAAAAATATAAGTCAAAGTTTTGATACATATATACGTACATATCAGTACAATATTTTGATACGAAGCACAGGTTAAACTGTTGATCAAAAGAGTTTAAAAAGACTTGAGAAAAAAGAAAAAAAAGAAACAAACAAACAAACTACGACGTATAAAAGGAATATAGGATACAGTTGTGTTTGAGATCCTCATCTATCGTTGCATTGTGCAAGTAAAACTTTATTGTGGCAGTGTATGTTCGTTCGCTCTCTCTCAACCTCACTCACTCTATATACCATATACTGTATATACCTAACGGTAATGCAGCAGTGGCAGAAGAAATATTAGGAGTAAAATAGACGACAACAGTCAGTTTGTGTGTATACACAACTCACTCAAGATACTTTGAAGATACATACCCATTTGGAAAAAGTACAATAATTAACAATGGTTGCATGTGAAAGACTCCTGAACACTGTGCAAACGGCGCAGGACACAATTCATGAAGGTAATAATAATCTCAAGGCCTAGTCCTTGAAATTCAACAAATTTCCTGTTTTGCGAAATTTCCAAATGACGACGACATACAAATACTTGTCATGTGCATATTAACCCTACACGCGCTGATATAAAACTTTTCAAGTACTCTTTCAATCTCTCGCTCTCTTGCTATTTTTTAATATAGAATAGAATATGTAGTCAAATGCATATATATATATATACACATGGAGGCATGTAACTTTCTTGTAACTTTAGAATTCGAGGAACTTTTTGATTCACATTCATTTCATACGTACGTACATACATACACAATATCATATGTATATTGTACATCTAAATGCATACTTGGAAAGATCTTTCTCTTTCTCTATCTTTTTCCGTCGACATTCTCTAATCGGAATAATAAGAATCACACACACATACACACACACACACATAGATATGTGTAGGAAATCAAACTTGCATGATAGGATCATTTGATATGTTATTTTTTTTTACATTCATGATAGTAACACAGAAACCTACAGAGAGAAAAATACTTTAATTATTACATACAGAACAGTACATAGCAATGGCTATGATGCTGTTGACTTGGTATTTGTATTAGAGTCATGAAAGGCATCATTACTATCATTCTCTGTCTCTATCTTTCCTTCTCTCTGTCTTTTCAGAGTGCATAGGATGTTGTGTATGCAATGCAATGAGGAGGCAGGTATACATAGAACTGAATATAATGTAGAGTTTTGGAAGTTAAAGGACACACACATACCGTACACAGAGTGCACATACAGTACAGTACAGTACACAGTAGCATGGCATGGCATGGCCTATACACTTACATACACACACATACAGAGCGGCAAAGGAAAGAAAAATCAATAAACGCCAGCCCACACTCAACCTTGTGAAAGATTGAGCTAGTCAATGTGACGCAAAAGCAAGTTCAAGGCTCACGTAGTCTGAAGGACTTTTTTATTCCACTCACTCGATTACTCGTTGTCGTTGTCGAGCTACACGTCCATTTTTACTCTCATGTAGTACTATATTTCACAAGATATATCATCATTATTATTACTATTATCATTATTATTACGTCGTCGTCGACAACGACGACGATTCCCACTTCTCACTGTGTTGTGCATTTCATCAAGAAAATTCTTTAATTCTTTTTTGTTACTCATTTTATTTTAGTCTTAGGAAACGAAAACCAATATACAAATACTAAATACCAAATATACAAGAATAATATATCATTCAAACTTTTCTAGTTCAAATCAATTTTTAGTCACACTAAAGTAGTCACATATACATTATACATAATATATAAAAGAGTCTATATATTCATACTACAAATACATATATTTATAACCATAGTTTATAGTGTCAAAATAGTTATCAAAATGGACTATACAAATTCAATTCTGTGGAGAGTTTTAAACAATAAAAAACCAGCTGGTACGGTTTCATTTTTACATCATATTTTTATGTCTTAAAAATTTGTGTGTGTGTCTATAGATATATATATGTGTGTGTGCATATATATCATAATAATATCTATATTCTTTGTGTCATGAATGTGCCTCATTGTATCATTGTATTAGTGGTGAAATTGTAACAGTGACCCATATAATATTATATTGATCATCAATATATTATACTGAGGAAAATCTTATCATAATTTTATGAAGGACACATTCATACATTTTTACAAGAGCATCCTCATTTTATTCCTTATTAGTGATTCATATTAGTAACGAAAAACTAACATCTCTTGATACTTGATACATATTACTATATCTGTGAATATTTCAAATGTGATAACAAGAGCGAGAGAGAGATAGAGAGAGGAAAATTGAAATGAAAGAAAAGTCAATTTGGATTTAAATTTATTTTCCATCTTTTTTATTTTTCATTCATGTTCTGTGCGCGTGATAATCTTATTCTTATTATTATACTTTTACATCCGCCTTGTGTAATATGTGATGATGATGATACGGGAAATATAATATAAAATATATAATAGTGATGATGTTGATGCTAATAATAAGAAGAATGTATAAATTTGAAAAGTGATTGTGACCAAAGAATTTTTTTGTTTTTTTCCATTTGTTTAGCCGTCCGATTCGGTCGTGTCCCAAAACGGGAGAAAGCCAAAATCCTGGCAGCTATGCAACAGAGTCACGTGGCAAAATCTGCAGAAAGAGCTCTCAGTACAGAATTGGAGGATCTCTCCAAATTAACATCAACGGTCATCAATGCTCACATGGAAACATGCGAATTCACAAGAGAAAAAGTCAAAAATCTGTATGAGAAGGCCAAGCATGATACAACTGTCCCCACACTGGTACGTGACCCTGAATTGTTACAATTTATCATTATTATTATTACTTCTTACAATGCAAGAGTAGTCTTTTTTTTATTCTTTCTTATATACGGTATGTGTGTATGTGTAGGAAAAGATAGTTAGATGAATAATATTTTAAACATATCGTATGCGGAATGTACTTTTGAGCTTTGAGGTTTGAGATTTGAGATGCAGCTGCAAAAGTACCTAACATAAAACGTAGTGAGGATTGGATTGTACTAGTAGTTGTTGTTTCAACGTAATGATAAAAGAAAAGTATTTAGAGGTCAAAGATGTGAATGTATATATATACAATATTATATATACTTGTATAAACTAAAGTAAAGAAAGAGAGAGAATTTACGCAGTGTTTATATTATATTATATATATATTTAGAAGAAGAAAAAAAAAGATGAAGGAGAAGAGTACAAAAAATATATATCAGAGAGAGTTAGATTTACATATATATATAAATTTATATATACATATACATATGTATATATATATATACATATATGTTATTGGAAAAAGACCTTGACTTAAACTTCCTATTTCCCTGTATTTTATTATAGGCATGTCCGTTAAACCCACACCCCCAGTCAGCCGTGGAGGACTTTTCTGAACGGTTTTCTCCGGCTATTCGTGGTGTTGTAGAGTTCGCCAAACGTCTCCCAGGATTTTCCATTCTGTCCCAGGATGATCAAGTGAGTAATTTATTGTATTTCATGTGTATACACATGTTCATCTCCTATTTACTGATGAGTACATTTCATAGTACACCGTATTATATTATGTTACTAATTACTTATAAATTTATTTAACAGGTCACACTGCTGAAAGCTGGGGTATTTGAAGTTTTACTTGTTCGCCTCGCCTGTATGTTCGAGGGCTCCTCAATGCTTTGTGTCAATGGACAAATGCTTGACAAACATGCAGTATCTGCTCAGAATGCCCGTTTTCTTCTTGACTCCATGTTCAAATTTGCTGAACAATTCAACTCACTCGAACTGTCCGATGAACAAATTGGAGTCTTTTGTGCTCTTGTTGTTATCGCACCAGACAGGTAAATGTCTTTTTCTTTTAAATTGTTTAAAATATTTTAAAATTAAATTAAAATGATAATATTTCATACAAACAAACAAAAAAATGTTTTAAAAAAAAAACAATGTACTAAATATCACATTTTCTTTTCTTTCAATTTTAACAGACCGGGACTCCGGAATATCGAGCTAGTCTCCCGTCTCCAGTCACACCTTCGATCAGCACTCCATACAATCATACCACCATACTTAATGTCTGAATTGGACAAGAAAATTCCAGACCTCCGAACTCTCAATACATTACATTCGGAGAAACTCCTGGCATTCAAAATGGAGGAAGCCTCCTCATCATCCACCGCATCAACACCATCATCATCATTCCCTCTTACACCATCACCTAAACGAAGATCCTCAGATGAAGAAGATAGTCCTAGTAGTTCACCAAGAAGGTATGGTGGAGGTGTCTGTCCGTACAAACAATTTCCAAGGGGTATTGAAAGCCCAAGTGGAGACTCTGGTATAGAATCTGGAGCCTGCTCCAGTCCAGCTAGATCAGAAGACTTAGTAATGAGTGAAGACATGCCCGTTTTGAAGAGAGCTCTTCAAGCACCTCCACTCATTGACACAAATGTTTTAATGAATGAAGCCTACCGACCACACAAGAAATTTCGGTAAGTTTACCAAACAAGAAACAAAAACAATAATAGTAGCTAAAGTCTCTAAAGCATTTTTTTTATATAATGTAATGATGAAACAAAATCAAAAAAAAAAGAAAGAAAAATAATGAAAATGAAACTAATAAATTATTTCTTTTCTTTTAATTAAATAGGTATACATCAGCCACTTCATCCTCATCCTCCTCATCAGTAAAGTCACCCAGTCCTCCTCCACAAATGCATCCATTACCATCACCACAACAAATTCACCACCAACACCAACAAATGCATCATCATCAACCACCAACAACTACAATTACAACTACAACTCCATCAAACAATCAACCACAACAATGCCCAGTACCCCCTTACCAGTTGTATCCACAACTAGCCTCCGCCCTTACTCAACCCCGCCTGAAGCCACAAATGACTTACGACTTCAAACCTCCACTCTCCGCCACTCATTCAACTCTCGCCTCGGCCCTGAATGAGCGTCCCAAGTTGTTGAGTGAAGAAAATGCTGTCGCCTCAGATTTGATCCATTCACTGATCATGAGAGAAGAAATTGAATGTCCATTGAATTTGTCCAAAAAAATTACTTGTTAATTTTGATCTCTGTTGTCTCGTGCGTGTTTATATATATATTTACCTAATAATAATAATATGCATTAAATAGCATTCTCGTGGTTTAGTGTGTGTAATAATTTAATTTCGTATCTACTCTTGGGCACTTTATTTATATTTCATCTATATTTCATCATACCTGACATCATCATCCTCATTATTATTATTATCATCATAGTCGTACTTTGGAATTTGGAAATAGTCAAGATTATTATTATTTATTTATTTTTGAATCAAAATATGATAGAAAAATTCCATAATATATTTACATATACACAATATATACATAAGTTTTTATGCTATATCTCTACTTCTCTCTCTCTCTCTCTTGCCCTTGTTTGTATTGTATATTGTACATATTACAGTTATTGTTTACTATAGACATTACGAAAGAATACTAGGGATTTATCATATTTATCAATCACATATAGTTTCATAATATCCACTCATAAAATCATCTCATCAAAAAATGATTCCGGCTATATAGAAAATATAGAATTTACATTTGATAATTATTATTATTACACTTTTCATCATACTCGATTTTTTTGTCTATAAAAATAATAATGATCCTTTTTTTGAGGAACAAAATAAACAAGAAATAATACTAAAAATTCATACTTTATATATTATGTAGTAATAATGGAAAGAATAAATCTTCACATGGTAAATGAGTGCATCATGTAACACGTATCATAATTCATAATACACTTGCATAAGTAAATACATAATGCATACCGCATATAGGTACATAGATACATGTGTAATGTGTATGCATATGTACGTAGTTAATAGATGGAGAGCGAAAAGGAGGGATTCATTTAATGCAGTGCAATTATTATCATTATTATTATATATTGTGTGTATATAGAACGGCATGCGAAATTTTTTTCCCAAACGTCCTTAACAAAACAAATAACCTTGACAGAGGTGACTCTTCTCCTATTTCCTATTTCGATTCTAAATTAGCATAAACACATTACATCACTGTGCCTGCCTGCCTGCTGCATGTAAAATTTAAAATTTAAAATGTGAAGAGATGCATATATGACGAATCATTATCAAATCATGTGCAAATTGTGTACAGTTCATACATTATTATTATACATCATGGTATAATATAGTTCATAATATGAACTCATAATATCTCTCTGCTCCATATTATTTACTCATGGAATTGAATTAAATCTAGCTGCTCAACTCGGTAAATAATAATATGTACACTGTGGTAACTGGTAAATAGTTCTCATGTACTCTCCACAAATCCACAATCTCTGGATGATTCAACAAAAATTTCCAACTACCTAATTATCATGTTATCGAGTGTCAAAGGAAGCACGAACATCTCTATATATAATATTATATCATTGTATCTATGTATATAACATACAACCAACAACCAACAGAGTCACTTTTATTCTCAAAACAAATCCTCATCCAAAATTTTTTTATTAGTCATTTACCACGTACACTGGAGAAAAACTCAAGTACAGAAGATGGATTACCAATAGAAAAATTACATGTGGTTCTGTGATAATTCAATTATTAGTATTATTATTCTTCAGTATAGAAAATTCTAATACAGATGGATTTTATTTAAACTTTATATAATCATTTGGAATGTGGAATATTTACAGTAGTAGAAAACATGAAACTCCACTAGAACATAGAATGATATCTACTAGCATCACCTTTCTATAAGTACATCTTGGGTATAATATATTAATGATACTCTGCATTATATATGTGACAGATAGATAAAAGTATAATACGTGTTCAAAAATAATTCCATATACTATACAATGGGAGAGATGAGTATTATATTATCGTATATTATAGTGTAATCGTAATAGATCATATAGATACACTTGCATATACATATAGAAAAAGGTTGACCCTGAAATCCAACGTCAGCGTAATAGGACAATTATCATGTTTGAACAGAAGAATCCTAATAGAAAAACATTTTTTAATCATTTCAATAGGATGTAGGATACTTTTTATCCTCTCTCACCCAGTAAAAAAAATGATGATACATATACAATAATAAATTTTGGATTTATTTTTTTCATTTCTAATTTAGTGGTAAATACTATACATTATACATATTTCTCCAATAGTACAATGTTTTTTTTTCTTCTCTTTTTTTCTTTACTTTTACTCTAAAAATAAAAATCAACAACAAATGACAAAACCAGAAGTAATTCAAATTCTATACAACTGCAGAGTAGAGAGTGTTCAAGTGGAGATAACATCACAGTCAAAACTGATTCGTTATTGGTACACGGAGCTGGGAGCTGAACTGAATTTTGAGATGAGAAGAGAAGAGGCGAAGGATGAGAGGCCAAAGCACAATAGAGGTTACGTTTTATGTAAACACTATGTACTTAAAAACTTCCATTATCAAACAACAGAGAGATTAGCTCAGATGTGCCCTGGAATAAGCATGTGGTACAAGACATAGAGTTCTGTGTACTGAAAAACTCAAACGGATCTACTTTTAAAACTAGACCCTCAAATACATCTTATACATGTTTTGTAAATAATATGTTGACAAGGCACAATTTTGACACACAAAATGTAACATTAATATTTCTCTTATTTCCCTCTTCATATTTAAAATTTAAATCAAAGTCTGTATAGTCTGTACGAAATAGATATATTTACGATAGTAGTTGTTGTGCTTCTTTTTCGGAGGCATCATGAATCATGACGTTGATGATGTCAGACGTTACCCTGGTTACCCTCCCCGCTTACTAAGCATTGGGTATTGTGAAGCGGACAAACAAAAATAAAAAATATCACACCTCTCATTAAATCCGTATACACAAAATGTATATATATATGAAGACTTTGTGGGCTTTTCTATATGTTATAGAGTATAGTATGGAAGAAAATCGATAAAAGTCTGACAACCAACAGCAACAACAAATGTAAACAAACCATCTATTTTCATAAGCATCAGTTATGTATTATGTAGCACATAACACATAATATTAGTACAAATTACAAATGAAATATTATAGTGTTAGTTTACAAATAATTATTAATAATTTATTAATCAAAAATCAAATAAGTCAACCCTTGCCTAGTTTTGAAATTTGAAACACTTTATTGTATAAACTAAAGTTTAAGAGTTTAGATAAAAGTTAAAAATAGAGATAATAATTATGCAATTTCTCATCATGATTGGACTAGTATCGAATAGTTTTCTTGGAATACTATACTAATATAAGCATTTACAGTACGTTTTGATGGATACTCGGATGCGTTCTCAATAATAATTATTATTGGTTATAGATTACAAAAGGGACAATTGCATAGTGTACAGTGTCGATTCCATTCATAAAAACAAATACCATTATTTTTCATCACTGCCAAAATGGATCATTACAATCGGCGAAGACGTGATAGT
>JABASP010001175.1:0-33242 GCA_019776565.1 Sminthurinus signatus | reverse complement strand
ATACTTATTAATAGTAATTATTTATTACGCATCATCATTTGTTGTCTTTACTGCAGAAAATCGATGAACGTACAAAACTATAAAATTAAAACTCTTAATAAGTATTTAGTTAAATAATTTAGTAATATAGATGCTTTTAGTAGTTATTACGATTAAATGTCCCTTTTAACATTGATGATGAGTCGCAGACAAAAACAATTGCTTATTCATAAAATAATACATTCAAGAAAATGGTTTAAAAATGTAATCATTCGTTACATTTTGTTTGTAGTTTGTGGTTAAAACATAAAATGTCTTTTAAACTTGTAAATTATTATAATCATAATGAGATTATGTAGCCATTTTGTCAAGAAAACAGTGAAAATATTAATAAAAATTTGGTCACAGACAACCACTACTACTACAGAAAACGCTGTTGTGTGTGTAGTGTGCATTGAAACAAATTGTGGGATCTGAATACACAGTCAAAATGTGTGAACGGCTTCCAACTAAAAATTCTCTACTTTTCGTTGGTGACGTCACACGCTAAACTTTTTCCTCCCAAAAGCACTTTTTTCAAATTGGCAGCCCGTTGCGTTTTTGTAAAAACAAAATCCATATATTTTTTGTTTCTTGGGTCAAATATACACGAAAAAACTGAAAAGTTGAGTACAAAATTTAGAGGTCGTTTAGGGGATAAGTTACACAACTTAAAGTTTCTTTGCGATTACTTTGGATCATTAAAAGTATGCAAAATACTGCAAAATAAAAAATACTTGATGTTTTAATTCGACGCCGTTTAAAAGATATTTTTACTTTTTTAGGCATCCGCTTCAGAAGTTTCTTCGTTTTGTCCATTGTCCAACTGTGAGCATCTAAAATCTAAACTGAAGAATGTCACGAGTCTCGTGTCTACTTAAAAAAATTACTCCTATTTAAAAGTACGTGCGATGGTTTTTGGGTTTTTGCGTTTTGCGTCTCGGGGAAATGACATAAAAGAGGAAACAAAGGAGAATCGGAAGGCCAGAAAAAGACTGAAGGAGAAGAGAAAAGAAGAAAGAATGGATTGAGAATTGAGAGTGGAGAATAAAGTAAATTTTTATCAGACGTGGGAATCTGACAAAGTGTCTCTGGTTTCGTCTGGTCGAGTTTGGTTCAACTGAGCTGGAGCTGGTTTTCTGGTTTTGGTTTTTTGTCGGGTGTGAAAGTGTCCACTAAAATTTGCCACTTTGACCCGTATCAGGAAATGAAATCTGGGTCCATTTTATTTACGACCCGAGTTGGTTCTTCGGTTCGGTTAGGTTAGTGGGCTCCCTGGACATTGGACATTCGATACTGCAAACTGGACAATATACTTCAGACTCCAGACGACGAGGAAAACAACCACAAGAAGAAACAAGAGGAATGTAAGAAACTTCATCTGTATTCCGTCCTGTACATTTTGTCCATTGTAAAACGGGACTTTTTACACTTTTTACTTTTTACATCTTCTCTCTTGTAAATGGAAATGGTTGTCGTTTTCATCTTCGTTTTTCTTTAAATGGGAAATGGAAAAGGGGGATTTTATCCTTTTTCTAAATCGGACTCAACTTGAACCTCAACCGGACTGGGAAGATTGTGTTTTTGATTCCCATTGACAAAATGGGAAATAAATTTTAAGGGAATTTGAACACATGCACAATTCACAGTGTACAATCTGAAACTAAAACTGAAACTGGACAAAAAGAGACTTGTAATTTTGGAATCTAAACTTCAAGCTGCATTTAGAAAACTGTGAGAAGAATACAAATGAATCTACAATCTACAAATATGAAAAAAACACACTTTTTCTTGTAGTTTTGATGCGACTTGTTTTGCTTTGAGGAATAAAAAACATCAAGATTCAAAATTCACGATATCTCGATTAATTCAAAGTCTGAAACATTAAATTTGAGCAAATTATGGGTTTTTTTGTATTTTCTATGCAAATTTGTAAATTCTAAATAAAGCGATTACTGATGTGATGTTATTTGTATTATTCGCAGTCTTTCAAATTAAGAATTCAAGGGAAAACATTTAAATTTAGTGGAGCTTTAGATAGGGAAAATATTAGTAAAAGAGGAAGTAAAATAAAGAAAAGACGTAGAGAATGAGTGTAAAAGAAATGTTATTTAACGCTTCTGCTGAGCATTGGATTGAGAATTGAGAGACTTGAAAACTTCAGACTGCAGACTTGACGGGAATAAAGAAAAAGCTCAAAGCTGGAGCCGGAGGAAAGAAATGCACAAAACAGAACCTGAACCTGAACATGAAGAAGGGAGTGCACGGAGATTGTATTCCAAATTCCAAATGTTGTGGCCACAACGCCATCTTTATCTCGATCGATTCATCGCACGCTTTCCTTCTTCTTATGCTCACGACTCCAGACTCTAGAACCAACATTTGCCACAGACAGAATTTAAGTAAAATACTTGTAACAAAACGTGTACAATTTCTTGTCTTAAGACAATTGTTTTTAATGCAATGTTAAGTCACCATTTGACAATTTGAGTGATAAAACTATTCGTTACATTATATGCATTGTAATTTTATCTCAGTACATCAACTAAAAAACAGATCTCTGGTATAGAAAAGCCACACAAAAAAGAAAAAAACATAAGCGGCGTTGAAACTGCACAAACGTCTTTTCTTCATTTTCAATGCTGTTAACCCAAATTCTTACAAAACAGAACAACTAAATTCGAATTTTAAACGAGTTTTTTTATTGTGTGACAATTCGTCCTGTACTCAATATTCAATCAAAGTTCAATATTATGCATTGTGTAAATTTACAGTTGTGCATCCTCTTCTCCCTCTTTTCTAATTCATCAGATTGGTATTTGAAATTTAAATTACAAGTTATGAATGTAGAATTGTAGATTCAAATCAAGATATGATTTGGAAGAAATTTAAAATCAAGAGCTTTGAGATCAAATACTGCTCATTTCATTACAAAGAATCTATAGATACGCCAAATGTTGAATGTTGAATGTTGAACGTTGAAAGGCTGTGAGAATGAGAATCCGAGTTGGAATTTGGAATTTATCTCCAATCAATTTTCTTCATTATACTTTATACTTTACACAGGAAAAACAATGGAGAATATAATAGACGATAATAAACAATGCAGCATGGAAATTCGGCTTCGGATTCTGATTCTGCTTCTCGTTTTGAAGGTTCTGAAGGTTGAAGCTCATCATATGAAATTTCTCGCTCCCCCCAAATTTTAATATGCACACCAAACACAAACTAAACATGTATTTTGTATTTTGTATTGCACGGCGAGTCAAGTCAAGTCAAGTGTATCGTGATGAATAAAATGAGTGTGTGTTGGAGGTTCAAATTAGTATCGCAGACAGGAACAAGACAAGAGAAGAGAATAAAGAGAAGAAAGAAGAAAAGAGGAGAAAGAGAAGAAGGGGTTTGCACTCTGTATAAAATATGCATGTGAATGGCTGAAATCATAATGGACGAGAATAGAAGCGGAGAAGAGAACAAGAGAAGAGAACTTTCCCGTTTTAGTTTCAGTTTCAGTTTTCCACATGGATTTTCGGAGTGCATATGGGGATTTTAGCTGGAAGCTATACTTTATGCTTTATGCATATTCCTAAACACTAAACACTCTTTCAGCTTTCAGCTGCTACTTTCCCTTCTCTTTCTCTGTTCTTGTTCTTGTGCTGAAGTTGGATGAACGTGCCAATGGATTTTGTAACAAATTACAGGATAGTTTATACGTCAAAATGAGCTTACTAATTTGTTTTATCCAAGATCAACTACCTAAAACTACAACTAATATCCAACTCCACTCTCCACTCTCCACTCTCTTTTCTCTTTTCTCCATCCACACACAAGAGCAAAGCAGATCAATGTCCAATGTAAAATGTCCAATGTACAATGTAAAGTGAAACAAGGAGCGGATTGGATTGACTTGACTCTACTTGACTTGAGAAGGGAAAGAGGAAAATGAAGCGACCAAAAAGAAAATTAAACGAGGAAAATTGAGGGTTGAAAACTAAACTAGAGGCTAAAACTGGAAGCTCGGAATCTGCTGCTGCTGCATCTGTGAAATGTCGACTGCAAACTTTACATTGAGCAGAGATCAATTCACAGCCGATCGCCTGCATCAGCATCAAATCTCAAATCTCAAGGCTCAAGTCAACCCGGAAAATTGTTAAAAAAATCAGAAGAAACTCGGCGCAAATAAAAATGCATAAGACATGGAACACACAAAAAGGTTGAAAACCGACGGTCGAGTATGAAACGAAAATTCCCTCTGTTTTCTGCACATTTTTATTTTTTGAGCAGCTTTGTTGTAGAAAAACGTTTATGGAAGATGGAAGAGCAATTTCCTGGCTTTTTTGAGGGTCAGTTTTTCTGAAATTCTGGAGTTTTTAGCATATCTTTGCGCTGTAAACCAAATATCTGAGAGTGTTTTTTCCAAACGGCGTTGAAACGCCACAACAAAAACAAGAGTTTTACTCACAAGTGAGTTCCAAAGTCCAGTGCTCAAATCTCGAAATGCCTCGAAATTCCAAAGTGCGTGTCTCATTTAAAATGCGGATTCAATCAAATCCAATCCAACACAATTTCTACAATCCGATCCTCAAAAATACTTGCTCACAACTGTAAAATGTACATTACTTGACTTGTTTCTGTCTAAAATATCCAGAATGGACAATGTATTTATTTTACAATACATGTACACATTTCATGTGTGATACAACAGTCAATTGTCGACGGCTTTCTTGATTCGTGATTCTTGATTCATTTATTCACTCATTCACTCAGTCATCCAACAAAATACACGGACTTGTTATAAAGTGACAAACTGCAGACTTTAGACTGTAGACTTTAAAAAGAAGGGAGGAGGACATGAACTGGAGAGGACTTTGAAAAGGAGAAGGAAGAGGTCGGAGGTGAAATAAATAAATCAATTGACGAGTTCCATTAACAGAATCACAAAGAACAGGACACAACACAAGAACAGAACAGAGAAACCGTGTAGAATGTACAATTTTGAGTGTGCATATGTGGAAAAAGAGACCAGAGGAGAGGAGAGCAGGAAGAGGAAACAGAATACAAAACGAGAATGTGGAATGAAAAGAGAGGAATAGAAAGAGAGAGCTGAAAAGTTGAAAAGTGGAAAGAAAAGGGGTTGAAATAAAGAGCTCTTTCTCTCATCAATACCAACCAGACAAACTACTCTCTCTCTTTCTCTCTCTTGAACAAATCTGAATGTAAAACCTTTGTACTCTTTATTGTAGATTGTAGACACATTGTATGTGCACATAGTATATTTCACATTGTGCAGTGTTGTGGAGTGGCAGGAGAGAAACCCAAAAGCCCAAGCTGAAATGCCGAATGAGAATCGGAGAATCGGAGAAATAGAGGCTCGGAGGATCGGAGAAGCCGAAAACGCAAACCGGAGTGGTTATTCGTTATTCCATAACTCAGAATGCATATCCAAATGCAGAATGTAGACATTAGACACATCTCTAATAACACACATGATCATGTGTCTACTCTCTGCACAATCAACACTATAAATTACACTCTAAACTCTACAATGTACCATGTATTTTCTCTCTCAACTCTCCGTGTGTTATCACAGTGAATAGTGAAAGTTCACTCATTTCATGTAGAAACAGAGAGAGAGAGAGAGAGAGACGGAATTTGGATTCAACTCTCTCGCACATTCTCCACTTCCATTTTCCACAGCCCAAACTCAATACAAAGTCTAACAAGTTTGGTTTATGTACATCTAACAGCTAACAGCTACAAAGTATAAAGTATATTGAGAATGCAGAGTTTAGAGTGAAGAGACTGCGTATGACTTGATGTGTGTTCAGTTGAGTTGAACAGTGTTGAAGATACCTATAAAATTACAAGTTGAAATGGCTAATAATACGTGCATAACGAGGGCTATAGCTTTCAGATACATGCATTATTTTATAGGGGAGTGAGTTTATAGTAGAAAGAGAAGAAAGTCGTGAGTAGTCAGTGGTCGGGTGGGCTATGCTTTCTTTGATATACTACGATATACTCTGATATGCTCTGATATGGTTTGGTTTGGTCTGTGGAGTCTGTTATACTCTGTGTTTTGTATTGCTATGGTTCCACTTTTGTACATGTACTTTCTCCTTTTGGTTTGCTTCTGTGTCTGTGTGTTTCACTCCTTTTGGCTTGACAAAACCGAAAACCGAAAACCGAACCGGGTGAGATCCGCCCATTCCCATTGTTCACACTCCGCAATATTCCGTCCCTCTCATTCCATCACTTTCAACGAGCAACGAGCAACGAACACAGAGCAACGAACACAGAGAACACAGTGCAAAACACAAGGAAATCCACATTTGAATTGGAATCACCGACCCAACAGAACAGAAGAGCTCATCAAACTACTCGTCTCTCGCACTCCAAAGGAGAACCGTTACAGTTCTACACTCAAAAGTGTTGTCAGGGGGTGCGACTCCGAATCCGACTTTTACTCTCACTCTGACTCTGAATCTACGGAGACAAGGTAAAGGCCGATTCAATTCCAACCAAATAAAGAGAAAACAGTGAACAACAACATCCATTTGATCAACCAACATCAAAACCCAAACCGAAGCACGACCAAAACCAAAGGAACAAACCCAAGAAAAAGGAGAGGAGTGGTCCTGTCTCCTGTCTCCCGTGTTTATTCTATTGGATTTAACCTCGCACTTTCCACTTTCCACTTTCAAGAGGTAACAAATCTTGCCAAATTATTACAGTCAAAACATTTAGTAGAAAAGTCCTCACATTTAAAAGAGGGAATTTTCTCCCCCTGACCAAAACAAAGTACAAAGTACAGGAAAAGTTGAGTAAACAAAACAGAACAGCGGCTGTTGTTTGTAGTGGTCGCCGTTGTTGTTGTTGCTGTTGTTGTTGGTGTTTTGGAGGTTTGTTCTGGTGGAAAGGGAAAGTGAAAAGTGGGAATATTTACCTGGAGTAATAACATTAGTCTAATGTGATGGCTAATGCTAATTCTAGTGCTAATAGCTAATGGCTAATGGCTATTGTCGTCATCGTCACCATAATTCCTCGCCCGTCTCCTCTAATTCCATTTCATTCCCACTTTTCATTTTCCACCCTCTTCAAATTTATTACCACAGTTTCTCAACACTTTACTTTTCTCTTTCTTCTTCTCGTTCTATTTCTCTTTCTTGCGCGGGCTCTCATTAGCTGAATATTGAATATGTAATAAGGAATTTGTCGTTGAAAGTCCAAGGACAAGAACAAGGAAATGGAGACGAAATGAGCCACGTAATAATAATAACAATAGTTATTATAATTAATAATACAGAATTTCCTTGGGTTCCAAAATGTACGAATATACAAAAGCAACAAAGCAACAAAGCAACAAAACAGCAGCAGCTAAAGTGGTAAATTGTTAATTTTCCGTATTCATATTTATCTCGGCTCTGCTGGTTTGTTTTACTTTGTTTCGTGGTACAATTTCATTTTCTCTTTATTTCTTACAACCAGTTTTCATAATTTACGAAGAAAACTATAAAAAATCCAATCCACTCGGTACTCGATACTTGATACTTGATTTATTTTGGGGCTTGAGGTAAATTGTAAATAGTAAACAGAATCAAGAATCAAGAAATACATTTGTTTAGCGCAAGTACAATTTTCTCGCTTTTACAATATATGTTTCAATTAATAATCCTAGCAAACGTGAGCAGGTATTCAGCAAAAAAAGATTTAAAACGGCGTCAAAATTAAACCTCAAACCAACCGAAATTTTAAAATTTATTCCAAGTCTAGTGTCTAGTTGAAGGTGACCCAGGAATTTGAATTTATTAGCACAATACATTTCGTTCACGCTGTAATCATTTATTTTTATTTAATTTGTTTGACAAAATATATTTATTTGTATTAATTTAAATTGTGTTTACGAAACACAAGGAATTTTAAAGAAACTCTTCATACTAGAAAAAGAAGAAATCTAACCCCGTGGATTTCATGTTGACAATCCAGTTTAAGTAAATCGGCGTCTAAATTAAGCAGAAAAACATTGTTTTAAATTATGGAAATAAAACAGCTGCTGAGAGCCAACTGGAGTATTTAATTTTGTCAATTGTCAATTCCCAATTTTGGTTGTAATTTATCAGAGGTTTTAAGTCAATATTTTCATATGTATCTGAAAAGTTTTAGAGATTTACAGTTTACAATTAGTCAATTAATCAGCTGAGAAACCATAAACCATAAAACCAAAATGATGAAGAGATTTTTTATACTACTTGTTAAATTGTTTTCCAACTGTCAGCTCAACTGAGCTCAACTCAGGCCTATTAAAAAGACATGATCATTTAGTTCTTTTTCCTATTTGTATCTTGTATCTAGAAAAGTGTATCGTATGTATCTGAATTGACTTGTGTCGAGTGTCGAGTTGAGTGGAGTGGAATTGAGTTGAGGGAAAGAAAGAGATAAAAAGATTATTACACTAATTGCGTTGTAAGTGGCGAGGAGAAAGAAAGAAAAGAAGCAGAGGAAAGAAGCAGAGAAGGAGAAAGAGAAAGAAAGAATGCGGAGAAAAGAAAAAGGGGGAGAAAAAGTTTGTACATGGGAAAAAGTTTTTACACTCTTCTCTTTTCTCTTTCCTCTCTTTTAAATTTCACTTGTGGATTTCAGATTGGCATCAAGCTGTCTCCGTCCTCCGTTCTCGAGTCTCGAGTCTCTTGTCTCTTGTCTTGAGGGTTGAGCGCTCAGTGTTCAACCAGCCTGAAATTACACCCCATTAAAAATCTACACAACACTCGACACTCAACACGGAATGAAAAAGAACTCTGGAGAAAAATGTGTGTGTACATAAACTCTTAATCCTTTCTCGTGTTTTCAGCCTCCGTCTCCACTTTTTAAAAGCCACCAAAGCCAGAGACGAAGACGACAGTGAGAACAAGTAAAAAAGTAGAAGAAGCAGAAGCAGAAAAATTACCCAGTTTAAAAATCCGGAGATCCTTTCCTCTTGAACCACACACGACGTTTCCCCCACATCTGCATAAAGCATAAAGTCATCATCTTGATTCAAGATTCAAGTTGCAGTATGAATATCAATATCAATTTGTGTGCTGTGTGTTCTTCACCCCGCTCCATAATTTAATTTAAAAACACCAAGATTAATCCTCTCGCCTGTCTACTGTCTACATTATTTACTATTTACACTGACTCTTTTCAACTTTTCGACTTTTTTCCACTTTTCTCAGCTCGATGTGTGCTATAAACTTTAAAGTAAAGAGAAAATAGGAAAATAGACGTGCGACTTTTATCTTTTATCAAGTGTCAAAAAGATTTAGACAAAAATCACAAAGTGAAAAACCAATGAATAATTAAAGTTCCAATAAAAATCCGAAAGTGTACATTGACATTTTACTTAAAATTTAAAAATCAAATAAAATCACTATTTGAAATAAATACAGTTTAAAGTATAAAGTATAAATTCAAGTGTGTTTAAAACTTTTACAAAATTTCCGTTGGAAAAGTTGGATTTTGTACAGCGGAAATAAATAGAAAATAGAAATAGTTGGACGCCACTTTAAATTTTTTAAATTTTAAACTGGTGTGAAAGAATAAAGATCCCCTGGTTTTGCATAAAACATCAGAATTTATTAATTTTCTCTGCTCATTTTGAGGAATTTACACATATTTTATATAGTTTAGATTCTTCTCTTTTGAACTGTGAGGATTGAAAGAAAAAATAAATGTAATTGTTACTGTGTGAGTGATGATTTCTTGTAATCCTTTGTGAATTAAACCGGTGTCAAGTGGTGTCATTTTCATTGTTCACATATTTTATATTTTATTGTGACCTTAATCATTGATCAAATCCGTCATAATCCTCAGAAGAGAAGAAAATCTGTCAATAGATATTCCGCCGAGTTTAATACAAACCCAAAAGCAAGTTGAAGAAAAGAAAATACAGTCTTTTATTTCACCCTTCTTTTCTTCTTTTCTCTTTTCTTGAGCGGAAGTCTGTAGTCTCAGGATATGCACTATAAATCCGAATCCGACTTTGAAAGTGAGTTTATTATTGTTATATTGACTTGAGACTGGAACTGGGAACTGGGAACTCCCGGGTGTCTTTGTGCATCATAATGGTTGAGTCGTGGCTTGGCTTCCTCTTTCTCCTTCATCATCATCAATAAGAACAGCATCAGCAGCATCTTCTTCTTGTTGTTGTGCTCCTTTGAATTTGAACACAGGCCAACGAGGGCCAACCGGAGTCAATCCAAACGGAAGAAAAAGACGAGGGGAGTGAAAAGTCTACAAAATCTACAATCTACACATTTGAATTTACTCACCCTTTTCTCTTGCTCCTTTCTTTCCTTTTCTTCATTTGTCTACCAGCGCATCTGCATCAGTTTCTTCTTCTTCTTCTCCTTTTGTTTCTGTTTGTGCAGGGATTACACCGGGATAAAGACAACTTTGTGAATTAGTTAAAAGAGCTGAAAAGAAGAAGGGAGAAAAGTTTATTCTCAAATTTCCCCTGGAAATGAAAGGGAAAAGAAAGGGAGAGGAAAGTGGCTGAATTATCTCATCTACAGTTTCATTTACAGTTACAGATGTGGTGAATTAATCCGCGTTTCTTGTATTTCTTGGTTTTTCCTGTGCCAACTCAACTCAAGTGTAATAATCGAGTTAAAAAGTGGAAAATAAATATGTTGACTGCGGTGAATGGGAACGTGAAAGTGAAAGTGAATGAAAAACAAGGAATGAACCTCTTAATCTTTTTTTCACCCCTTTTTCATCCCCACATTCTTCTTCATTGAGAATTGAGAATTGAGAAGACAAATGACAAATTATGACAAAAGCTGTGAATTATCCAGAAAAAAAACTGATTTAACTCAGCGAATAAATTCATATGCAATAAAACTATTAAAAAAATTAGTTTGATTCCATGCAGATGAAAAAGCAGATGAAAAAGGAAAACAGGAGACAATTTGTGCGTCACAACAGGAATTTAAATCTGGAAATTTTATCTTAACAAGTGATAATAAAATTTAAACCAATTTTCAGTTCTGCGTTCTGCCCTTTCACAAGTTTGTGACATTTGACAACTGGCATTTGCCGCTGAAATTTTTTTAAATACTTAAAAAATTAATGTGATATTAAAAAAATAATAGTTTGAAATAAAAATTAGCTTTCCAGTTCCTGTTAAAATGCTTGAATAAGTTTCTAGATTCTAGATAAAAAGTAAAAGGTTTTAACAGTAGTAAAATTCATATTGTAAATTGTGTGTGTGTTTAACGTGTTTCCTGTTTAAGCATTTGATAATCAAAATCGCTTCAAAAAAATAAACAAAAATTAACTAGTATTTTCAATCCACATAAAAAATAAAAATAATAGATATTCTCGTGTATTTGAAAAGTGAAGTGGTTAAGATTAGAATACTAAATATTAAATATAGTAAATTACTACATATTTTATACTCAAAGTACAAAAGGAGAAACAAGAAAGATTTAGATTTATTTGAAGACGGAGACAAGATGCATTTGGCCAGTGAATTGAATTTTGTCACGGATACATATCACAAACTCGCCACCGAGGTAAATAATTCAAAAGTACACATTCCAGCTTCACATTCACGTTTGTCCACTTTCCTTAATTATTTTTGACTTTTGACGAGTATTGAAGTTTCATGTCTAATTTTTGTGCTACTGATAATTTAAAAAAAATGTTATACTTGAACGCCGATTTATAATTTTATGATCCTCAACTTGCGTTTTGTACGGTAGATAAGTATCTCATGATTCTCCGTAGTGCATCAAGACAAATTACGTAGCATAATTTAACTTTGTTTTTTAGGTAATGGCAGAGCGAGCCCTCACAGAAATGCTATCTGATTCACAAACCGGGAGTGAACTCGTCCGAACCGGGTAAAAAAACAATATCAACACCAAATCCTGACATTTAACAATATTTGCAACATTTTCCATAGTATTTATTATTTATTTTTGTTTAAACTCGTCGTGTGTGCAAAGCACAAAGTACAGACAGAGGAGATTTTTAACATGAAACTTTAATCCATGTTTGATGTTTGATTTTAAAATAAAATATAAAGCTGAAAAAGAAGAAAAGAAGTTACTCTAACATTTTGTTTTGGTTTTGGTTTTGGTTTGATTGATTATTGTTTGCAGAAGTCCGAATCTCGTCTGCTCCGTTTTGCCGATCCACTGGAGATCAAACAAAACACTACCCGTTGCTTTCAGAGTGAGAACACAACTTTTCTATTAAAGTTCTAATCTTTAGGCAATATTATAAGAAGTCATTAGTAAAACTTCTTAACAAACTCTTTTTTCTAATGCAAAAAATTGTGATCGGCGTCCAATCACAACCTTTTTGAAACTTCAATGTTGATCAGGGTTTGTGCAAAAGATGTGTTAAAGTTCTTATGATTAATTAATTGGTGCAGGTGATTGCCCTGGGAGAAATAAATGATGGCACCCTCGTCACAGTCCGCGCAGGGAATGATGACAACTATTGTGGAGAACTGCGGAACGCCACTGCCATCATGAAAAACCAAGTTGCCAAATTCAATGGTATTATACACTTGAGATTAAAATTAAACGGCGTGCAAATTGAGCAAAAATTAATTTTTTATTATTTGTTTTATTTTTTCAACAGATCTCAGATTTGTTGGGAGGTCCGGACGAGGTAAGAATACATACTTTTAAAATACTCCAATTTTTTACCTACATTTAAAATTTTAACACAGCTTTCACAATTAAAATTTCATAATTTACCCCTGTGATTTTGAACCCTTTTCCAATTTTCCAATTTTCTAAATTCTGAATCCACTGACAGTAAAATTATGAATTTACCAATCTTTGTTGAATATTGAGTAAAATCCCGATTTTTATAATTGAACGCCCATTGAGAAAAGATTAGTTAAAAAAAGAAGGGCTTAACCTCAGAGGTAAATTGTTTTAGGATACACGGTTAAACTTTTTTACTCTGTATCGTACAGATCGTGTGATTTTGTTTAAAAGTTGTGTTAACTTTTGATTTTTTTTCCAACTGAAATTGACACTTGTAAATGTTGATCTTTAACAGGAAAGAGTTTTACATTGACAATCACAATTGCGAGCAGCCCGCCTCAAATCGCCACCTACAACAAAGCCATCAAAGTGAGTCCAAGAAATATACAAATTATCCATAAAAATTTTGATATTTCTCTTGACTTTTGATTTTTGATACCTTCAGCTCGAGAGTTAATTTAATAATTTAATTTGCCCCTGTTTTGTAGGTGACGGTGGACGGACCTCGAGAACCCAGAAGTAAAACGCGTAAGAATTATATACATCATATGTATTTTGTATGTATTCATCATGACTCACTCCTTCATCATTCGTCAATTATTTATTTCTTCGACATCTTAAAAATGTCCATTATACAAAAAATTCACGGGACAAATTTTTCCGGAAAAGTCCTCCATAATTTTGAATAGATAGCAGACAGCTTTTCCTTTCGGCTTTTGAATAAAAAATACATTGAAGATTCAAATACGTGCAGAAGAAAAGTAGTCTAAAGTCTAAAGTCAATTTTCATGAGGTATTTGGACGCCACTTGATAAATTTGTATTTAAACAAGTGTGCTAAAGTAGTAAGATGTACTGGAATATCAAAAATCATAGGCTTTTCCTGCAAAATGGAGCAGATAGTAGAGACAGGGTGCATTTTAACATTTAGCAATTAATTGAACTGTAATACAAAATGTCGAGCCGTGAAAACATAAAGCGGTTTAGGTTTTAGCATTTAATGGCTTCAAAAAATGTTGAGTGGTTCCAGAAACTTTTTTTCATAAAAAAACTCTTGGATCATAATAATTATTAATTTGAGGTCTTTTGCATATTCTTGAGTCTTGAGTTCATCAAATTGCTCCGGACTGAAATCTAAGCTTGGTTTAAATTGTAAGTTGAGGTTTGAGTTTTGAGTTTTTAGGTGAGCTTTAGGTGAAACTTGTGATGGGTTGTGGGTTTTGTTCATGTTTGTTTGGTTTTTATTCCTCTTTTATTTATTTATTTACTTTACTTTCTACTTTGTTTGTGTAGGTCAGCAGCAGCAGTTTCATTTTGGTTTTGGTCAGCGGGCATTTCTCGGCGGACTCTCTGGTTTTGACCACATTGGACGAAGTATGACTCTCTCCATGCCAAACTGTCAAAGTAAGCCATTTTATTTTACTTTTCTTGTTTTACATTTTATAAAACTCTGGATGTTTTTTTGTATGAAATACAATGTTGCTGAAAACAATCATTTGCTTCAAGCTTCTTGTCCTTTTTTTCCTCATTTAAGCTTGAAATACGAAGTAATAGTATAAATGAGCTTCGTAGTATTTTCATTCTCGATTCTCAATTCACCCCAGAAAAAAATCGTGCATGAGAAAGACACTTTCCTATGCCCAATTCTTGATTCTCGATTCTTGAGAACGTCTGATTCGACTCGGGATTCACCATCCACTGGATGGCATCCAGATTCCAGATTCTTGCTTTTACTCTGTCTCTTTGCTCTTGAAAAAGAGCAAGCAAACAAGCGAGTCAAAAAGCGTGTGTTAAAGGATGAGAGTCATTTGAAGAGCACTCGAAGCTCTAAACTCGGAACGCTTACACTTTTTTCCATCCCACTTTCTTTCCCGTTCCTCCCATCCCCTTCTTTCCTTTTTTATTCGCTCGCTCTCCTTTCTTCTACTTTCTTTTCCTTCTTCTTTCTCCAGCTTCCACTGGCTCTTCGAACTGCGATCTGCGTCTCTCTGCTACTTTTCTGCCTCCTGCTTTCCGCATTCCGCACTCTGCACAGACTATAAATTCTGGATATAAAAAAAAAGAAAACACCCTGTTTATAGAAAGATGAAGAAGACTCTTTGGAGTTTGGGATTTGGGGTAAAATGTCAATAGAAATGACAATAACATTTCTTGTTTCTGCAAGATTTTTTAGTTCTTTTTTAAATACGATGAAAACATGAAATTGCACGCATAAACAGGTTTAAAATTATGGGAAAAGCAAGTGAAAAATAAAAAACAATTTTGCTAGATTTCGACGCCGTTTGACATAAACAGCAGGATTTTTTACCGGTATTCTGTAAAGATTTATGAGCCATGTTAAAAGAGCAAGCTCTTAATATAATTAAATTTTGCTTCACAATAATATTAATAGTATTTGATGCTCAGTTCTCAGCTGCTCATTGTACAAAATTATTACATGAAAAAATAACAGAAAACGCAAGTGTAATATTTTGTGTACCATTTCATTTTTTTACATGGTAAATAAATGCACTATGAATTTGAGTCTCTGTTTTTTTGGATGGGGATTGAAAGTGCAATTTATTTTGGTTTAGTTTGGTTAGGGTTTTGATGGGAAACCGGAATGACCCGTGAAGAAACCGAGACCGAAAATTTGAAACCGCCATCCAGCTTTCGGTTTTGGCTTTTCGGTTTGGCTTTTCGGGTTTCGGTTTTTGGTTTGGCTTTGGCTTTGGCTTTTTGGTTGTGTTCTGTGTTCTGTTGGCTGTTGGTTTCCCCGAATTCGTCCGCATCCGCATCCAAAATCCACAACCAACAAATAACTCGAATCACACTAATTCCCAGTCTCACTTCCCAATATCACAAACTACAAACACCAAACACTTTCAATTTACGGTTCACAAATGTGCACACACACATTTTCATTTTCATGGCATGTGCAGAAGCTCATTTCAACATCCACATCACACACAAATTCACATTCAAAAGCACCAGCAGATTCACAAATCAAATTGAGAATTAAAACGGGAATATTGGAAAATGGAAAGTGGAATGGCAAATGTCAATGTCAAATCCCGAATTGGAATTCCGAATGCAGAGTCGCGGAGGAAAATGCCAAAGCTGAAGACTGGAAATTGGATAGTGGAAATTTGAGCTGGACGTTCTGTTGTCTGTACAAAATGTCAAATTCAATAGTACAGAAATATTGTACATTTTACGTGCATTTGAATTGATACGAGTAATTTTAGCGGAATGGCGCACTCACCAAAACCCGAATCCGAATCCGAATCCGAGTTTCGTGTTGAATTTGTGGAATCACGATTTTGCTTTTATTTCTGTTTCAGTTTCAGTCTGTATTTTCTGTTGATTGTTGAGTGTAATGAAAACTGGACTTGGATTTGGAAGTTCAGTCGCTTCGTTTGTTCGTTGTGTTCCCTGGAATTCCACGAATGGGATGAAATAAATGAATCAAATGTAATGAAATATTTTGGAGTCGGAGCAGTTTCAAGTTTTGACTTTAGAGTTTCGAGTTATTTTGTAAATTTGGATGTTGGATGTTGAATGTGGAATTTCGTGCTGTTTGAACGGAAATGGGAAATGAGTTGCTCAAATGCTCGAATGCTCCGATGCGGATTTTCAATGTGGTTCTCAATTCTCAATTCTCAATTTTGTGTGTAATGTTTTTGGCTTTGACTTTGGTTTTGGTTTTGTAGGAGTAGAAATTAAATCTGCCTCTGTATAAAATGTGGTGCAAATGGATATGAAATAAACTGAATTTGTATTTGTGTGTTTCAGATATGAGTGGGACTTTTGGGTTGACCTCATCCTCGAATCATTGGGGTTACGCGTCTTCCCCGTACTCGACGTATTTGGGCAGCGGATTCCCCAACTGCGCTCTTCAAGTAAACAACTCAACAATACATCTTTTTATTCTAAACTAAGTTTATTCTAAGTTAAAAGCATCCTTTTTTTGTACAATTCACAATGTATCATGTGTAAGGAAAAATCGTGTTGGAGCATCCCTAAATATTAATTTTGGCGTGATTTTGGGAATTTTTAATCACTTTTCATAACATTTTTGCCAGGTTGTAAATAAAAATCTAGAGAAAATATTTTAGAATGAATGTATTTGGAAAGGTGGAATTTTTCATGAGTTTTAAACCGCGAGGAATGGTAAAGAAAAGACGCAGAAAAATTATTTGGAGTCGAGTTGTTTTTCATAAATTTTGTTAAAGTTTGACGCCACTTAAAATAAAAGTACCTAAAATGCAGCTTACGATTCTGCAGTTTATTTTCTTCTTCGTTGATATGGCGACCACACGTCTTTTGTTTTTGTCATCATCTCTTCACTCGATAAATCATGTTGTGTTTTGTCCTCTTATTTTGTTGTGTTGAGTTTTGGTTTTGGTTTTGAGTGCGGAACATGAAATTTTAATTAATTTTAAGAGCATAAATTTGACATGTCAATACAAAATGCAAAACAGGAGACAAGTAAAATGTGCCTCATATTTTGAGAGGTTGACTTGAAAGTCTTAATGCAATTTCTCTTTTGGTTTGGTTTCTCTTGTCTTTTGTCTCTTGTCTTTTCCAGTTTCCTGTTCCCACAGTTTTTAGCTTTCTCTACCTTTTAAACACACATGCTCAATTTTCAATTCTTCTTGTTCTTCTCATTTTCCTCAGCTAAATTTCTCTATGTTTTGTGTCTTGAGCCTGGAGAATGGAAATGAAAATGGAAACTGGAAACTCTTCCACACACGACACAAAACTGTAGAGTGAGGATGAAAATGTAGATTCTGAATTAAACTCGGAGCACAGACAACAGACAACAGACAAATTACTCGAGTTGAGTTGAGTTGAGTTTCCATAGTGAGAATTTGTATACGCATACAGTATACAATATACGAATGCAAGAGAGAAGCTAAGAGAAATGAGAAATGCTTTCAGAGAATTCTCTCCTTCGTTATTTGGTTTTGTATTTTGTATTTTGTACTTTGTACAGAAGTGGAAAACCAACCAAAGAGAAGAGAGAGAAAAGTGTAGTGTGTGGACTTGAGGCTGGAGAATCCAGTTTGTAGTTTGTAGACTGCAGACTGTAGATAATTCCTATTCGTTTTGCTATTCGTAATTCGCATACGTGGAGAATTTTGGTGAAACCGCAACTCCATTTCCGACCCAACATTTCTCATTCTCTTGGCCTCTTCTCGCCCTTCTCGCTCTTCTCTTTCTCTTTTCAATGTCGTTCTGTTCTCGTTGAACAGAGAACAGAGAACATGAAACACAAGAGAAAGAGAGAATAAAAGACACGACAAGAGAAAAGAGAAAGTGACTGGATGAAAACTCGAGTTCCAACTCCGAGTTTTGAACATGGCGAAGAGATGCGACAACGAACAAGGAACAACGAACAACGGATTTTGGATGCCGAAAGGCGAAAGGCCTTTCACGAACATTTTCAACTTTCAACACAACGCGAATCCTGTACTTGAATTTAAATTTGTACATTCGCTCAAGTTTGGATATTTGTAGTAGTTTCATTTCTGTTTTCTGTGTTTGGCCTCCAAGAATTCCTTTTCTTTCTCTTCACTCTTCACAAATTAAATTTACAATATACAAAGTACATGAAAAAGTGAGTAAAATGTAAAATCCTCAACTGAGGAAATATTTAAAATTTGAAATAGAGAAATAGAGGACGAGTGAACACAAGAAAAACATTGGTATTCTTTTCATGTAGTAAAATAATTTTTTTTATTGTGCTCTTGAGATTGAAATTAATATTCTCCATTTTCCAGTGTCAAGTTAAGACGGCGAGTTTTACGGTTAATTTTATGGTTATCAATGATTTTTAGTGTTAACCCACCATATTAACTTTTACAATGTAGTTGGTTTTATTTTCTTAAAAATTTAGAACGGCGTCCAAATTCCTAAAATAAAAAAAGAAATAGGCAATAAAAAAACAAAAGCCTTTTTAGACTTTTATTGGCGTTAAAACTCTTTGGAGAGCAGTGAAATCAACAGAGCTTTTTTGCTGCTCATCTTCAAAATTATTTTCAATATTTTATTGATAATTTACTGGTTTCCCATGGTTTTGGAGATTTAAGTAATTTACAGAAAAAAAGAGGGAAAATGAAAATAATTACTCATAAATCTACGCATAAAATTGAATTTATTTTTGCATCAAATGTGGGACAATTCTTATTAGTGTGGTTTCTACCGGTGTTAATTTCTCTTAGAAGTTTCCAACCAAAGCTTTTAGACCGTTTAAAAAAAACACTCGCATGACTTTAAAAAATCATGTCAAAATAGTTTTGAATTTTAAATGTGATTTTGATGCTGATGTTGATGTTGATATTGATTTCAGGGTGCGACGAGTGGATTTGCATCGACTGGTGGTTTAAATTTACCGGACCTGGGCTCCATGACTTGTGCAAATTCCCTGACTGGAGCTGAACCCTATTCCTCCTCAACTCCCGCCTCAAATTCCTCAGGTAAACATTTTCATGTCATCTTATTAGAAAATAAGAGAGATGTATGTTGTGCATTTTAAGAGTATTTTCTGAGCACTATGAAAAAAATCATACAGCTAAATCTCAGTTTAAGCCTTTTTCTCAAGTCAGAGTACAAACTGAGAAGCAATTCCGTTGTTTTTCAAAAATTGAAAATGTGCATGAATTTGACGCCGATTAAAAAATTCTTCAAGGGTGCACAACGACGCTGTTACAGTTCTTTTAATTTCTTCGTCTTTGGTCTTTCAATAAATGTAGTGGTAGCAGAAAAAGTACGGAAAGAAATCATCATTTTGCTGCATAAATAATGTATTGTGCACAAGAGTCAGGATTCAGATGAGAGAAGATATTTGGTATTTGTGCATAATTTAAGTTGAGAGTTCAGAGAGATTAATTCTCCATTTTTGTGTTGTTTTAGTTCTGACGGCGGAGAGTCAAGTGAGTCCAGGTTCTGATGTGGATCCTCTCGGTGCTTCGTCCACCTCAGCGACCGCCGTGTCCGCCTCAGTCTCGGCCTCGGCCTCCGCTTCGGCTTCGGCTCCATCCGCAAATTCAACCACAAGCCAAAACAGTGGGAACCCCAACCAAAATCCAAATCCAAACTCAAATCCGAATCCAAATCCAAATCCAAATGGCCACTCAAATGGTCATCACAGCCTCAACGTCCAACTTGTGAACCCGCACGGGAATCCACAGCAACCTCATTCCCATCATCCGAACCCGAATTCAAATCCGAATCCAAATCCAAATCCAAATCACAACCACCACCACCATCATCATTCCCACTCCAACTCTCATCGGTCAGCCTCAATCTCCGCCTCCTCCGCCTCAATCTACGCTTCCGCCGCAGCCACAGACTTCCTCCGAGATCCAGATCAATACTCAAACTCACAAAATGCATCTGCATCCGGAAACAACTCGGCCACTTCTCCATCCTCCGGCACCGGCAATTCAAATCCAAATCCAAACCCAAATGCACTCGCTGGTGTACAAAATCCTCACCATCAAAACCATCATCATCATCATCAGACGATGCAGAATGTTGTGAATAATTCGGGTGGGTCCATGTCTTATCTCAGCTCCTTCCCCGCCGCGGCCGCCGCCTCATTTTTCTACTCACAACTTTACCTCAATGACTTTTCCTCAAATGAACCTCACAATCAAACAACAGCAACAGCAACAGCAACAGCAAGTCAACAATCCATCCACAGACAAAACTCTGCTTCTTCCTCTGCTTCTGCTTCTGCTTCTGCAGCCGCAATGACCATGAGTTTACAACACCAGTCAAATCCAAATATAAATCCGAATCATTCTCACAACAACATTCATCAACAACAACAATTACAACAACAAATCCAACAGCATCAGCAACAACAGCAACAACAACAACAGCAAATCCCACATCATTCCCATTTGACCAATGTTAATTTGAACAGTCAGAATCAAATGCTCCTTTCTCAACATGGGCTGAATGTGGGTGTGGGTGTGGGGGCCGGGATTTTGGGCGGGGATCTTCATCACAGTCACACTCACAGTCACAGTCGAGGTCAAAGGTCAAATCAACAGGGTGGAGGTGGGAGTGGCGGTGACAATCTCAGTGTGTGGCGTCCTTACTAATTGTAAATTTCAAAAAATATTCATTATTCATGTTCTTTGTTTCCTTGTAAAATGTAAATATCGTAAATTATTGTAATTTTATTAGATTTATTTTTTAGTTTTCAGGGAATTTCATTAAAAATTTTAAAAATGTTTTTAGTATTTAATTAGTTTTTAAAACGTTTAAAATGACGATGGAAGATTTGGAGAAAATAGATTTTGAGTGAAATTTTACTTTTGGGTTTTGTTGTAATTGGACGCCGATTAAAGAAATAATTTATATTTTATCAACCTTTTAAAGACAGATTTTCCATATGAAACTAAAAGCTTAGGTATTTTAAAGATGAAACCCTTTTATTGTATTTTGTTTATGAAAAGGATTTCCATTTCCATTTAAAAAGAATCAGCTGAGCTCATTTGAGTTGAGTTTTCTCTTTTCTCCCTCTTTTATGTATTTTTCTCCCCTCGTCAAAGCTCCAAACTCCAAGCTGAAAATTCAAAAGAGAGAAAGAAAGAAAGGCGCGTGGAGCACATGGAGATTTTACTAATGTTTCCTTTTATGAAAAGTGTGGAGTGTGGAGAAAGAAATGGGAGGGAAAAAACTTTTCCCGGGTGTGAAAAGGGTGAGATTTTTCCTTTCTTCTGGAGATTTTTGGCTGGGCGAGAGTGAGATGGCGTCCGCGACACTTTTTTTTCCAGTGCAACATTTTTTACTTTTTCCTTTTCCGGTCTCAGTTTTCTCTTTTCTCGGGTTCTTTTCCTTTCCTTTACTCTTGTCGTCTTTTCTGATTCTCGTTTTCTCAATTTCCCCTTTTCCATTTTCTTCCCGTTTCTTGCTTTGAGTTTGCTCTTTACTCTCGTACTCGCGTTGATCTCCGGGCCAAAAAATGGAAAGATGAAAAGGAAAAGGAAACAAGTTGCAGATCCAGCCAGCAGATTTCTTTCCTCGTCACAAATTCATTTCACGCTCGTCTGTTGTCTGTTCTGTGAGTTCCGTCTTCTTGTTTTGACTTATGACAACTCCATTAGCAAACTAAGAAAATAGAGGCAAAGAATTGTCTTAATTTTATTCAAACGGCGTTGAAATATTTTCTTTCTTCTCGCGTCCTAATTGATTTTTACATCCGAATAATGAATAATTTGTATGTGTTTTACATGTAATAAGCTCCACAACTTCTTGGGATTTTCCTGTTGATTTCATTTCAAGGAAATTTCAAGGCTAAAAAATCTTATGTACTTTTGTTTGTTTAATACAAAATATACAAAATGTGTAAATTTTCATCATGAAACTTGTAAAGTTGAAATTAAAATCCAAATAATTGTTATTTGTTGGTAATTTTGTAATTTGTAATTCCTGAAAATGAGCATTTAAAATTCAAGGATGCAAATTAAAATTTCATTTGAATAAATGGACAAAACTACAAAAAAAAAGCTTTTTCTCGAGTCTCAAGTCTCATGTTGTGTTTATTTTTATTCATTCTTTTTTAATAATCCATAAAACATATTATATTTATATTTAATCAATTAAATAAGCCTTTTAATGCTGAAATTAAAAAGGCAAAAACCAGCAAAAAACCCGGTCAATTTTATGTATCCTCAAGCTTAAATTTTGAAACCAAAGTCACAAAATTTTACTTCAAAAACAATTGAATATAAAGAGAAAAGAGAAAACCAAAGAAAATTGAAGGCAGCAGTCGAATAAATTCTAAATAAAACAAAAGGCACAAAATACAAAATACAAAACAGAGAATTTGTAAAGTCCAGTCCAGAAAGTAAAAGAACAGAAAGAAGAACCGGGTGAAATTGAGATGCCCAAAAGAAGAGAAAATGAAAGAGAGTGGAGTAAAATGTAAAATGTTTGGATGGGCTGTGAATTGGAATTCTAAATGTAAAACAGGGAATTCTGTTGAGAGGAGGGTCGAGAAAACTAGAAAACGAGAAAACGAGGGACGATAATTAATTACAATAATTAGCCAAACGGCCCTTTCTCTCTTCTCCCTTTTCTCTTTCACTTCTCGTCCGACTAAAAGCCAAGAATAAACAGAATACAAAGTACAGAATACAAAGTGCAGCAAAAGGCGCAAATGATGATGATGAGAATGAAAATGAAAATGAAAACGAGCGAGTTTAAACACAGACAAAATGACTATGTACAATTTTAAAGAGAGAAAATGAAAATGTGTACGAGTTCAAGTGAAGAGGCCAAAGCCGAGGCCGAAGCTGAAGAGAGCAGAGCGAAATGTACAAAGTACAAAGTTTCTGTTTTCTGTGTGTCCTCTGTTAAACATTAAACATGTGATGAAATTTTAGAAGAAGAAGATTCTTGTTCTGTTTTCTGTTCTGTTTCGTTCCTCCTCCATTTCATTTTAATTGCTTCACTAACACATTTCCACTTTTGGAAATTCCTCCCCAACGAAAACTCTGTGAGTGAATTAAGCGAGAGTCAGGAGAAAGTGGAAATGAGTCAAATCCCACTGGACACCAAAACATCATCAACATGATCATCGACTCTTCTTCTCCTCCTTCACTCCCAACTCCAAATTCCAAATTCTCTTTCTGTTCCTTTGCATTTCCCTTTAAAATTTAACATGCATTTAGCATGAAAATGGGGGACATTTTGAACAAGGCCTCTTTTCACTTTCCTTCACATTTTATTCGTATCAATTATCAATGAGAAAAGAGACGAATTGAATTTGTCAAAAGTTCCACGTCCAAAATTAAATAAACTGTTCAATTTGGACGCCGTTTTAAAATTTGTATCCTGAATTCTGACCTTTCGATGAAAGGTAAAATATGTTTTTTAGAAGTATAATTCTTCCTAATCAACTAAAATAATCTTAAATCCGCCCACATTTCCAATTTTTCTGGAAAAAGAAATCCAACACGAGCCACAAAATACTGGAAAATCTACATTTATTAAATTTTAAATGTGTACATTTTCATAATTCTGTAGATGTTCATTTCATGTTCTGTTCATTTTCATTCATTGGATTTTCAATGCATTTTATCAATATAAACAAAGCTTGGATTTTGCATATGAAGTATTTTGGTGTGTTTCAAGAGTTGGAATTTTCCATTGACGATGAGACTCGAGAGTCTCAAGTCTCGAGTCTCGAGTTGATTCGAATTTCAAAGTTTGAATTTCGAATTTAGAATTTTGAGTGATGAAGAATTTAATTAACTTTCCCGGTCGCCTTCTCCCGTTCTCCAGTCCGTGCATACGATTTTGTTTCTCATTCTGAATCTGCATTCTGCATCAACTTTGAGTCCTTCGTCATGCTGTTTCTCTGCATTTTGTTCCGTTGTTTTCAGAGTCCAGAGGAATTGAGTAAAGTTTGTCCTGTAAAAGTCATACAAAACGCATAATTTCCAGGAAAATCCAAAATCTCTTGGCCTCTTAATTTTAAATACATGAAATTTTCTGGGTGCAACAACACAATTCCAAACATTCAAAAGAAACAACAGAATTTTTTAAAGATACATTTAAGCATTAAAAAGACAGTCATTAACAATTTTCAATGATCAACGATCAATCATGGTGCATCTATTGTTTTAAATTCAATTTACCTGTTTCATAGTTCGACGCCGCTTATAATTTTAAAGTTCATTTCTACAGAACTTAGACCTTAGATTACAATTAGCCATGGTGCATCTCCGTGTAAAAACACTATCAAACACGCGCGTCTTAATTTCTCGGATATTTCCGTATTCTTTTTTCTCCTCTCTTTTTTTCTCATGCTTTCCATGCATTCAAAATTCAAAGTTGTTCCAAAGCGAACAACGCAAACTGTACTCTGTACTCTGCATTCACATCCACATTTAAAATTCAAGTGCCGGAACGGAACTAAAAACCCGGAACCAACTCCAAAAAAAAAACAGGGAAACAAGGAAATGAAAAGGAAAATGAATTTTTAAATCAGCTCATTTTAAATCTCAATCTCAATTCCAACTCCACTGCATTACGCTATTTTTTAAATGGAAAAATGCACAGAGTAAATGTTCCAGTTCATAACTCACAACACAGCAAAGAAATTGAGAAAAGGAAAAAGGAGAAAAAATGTGATTAGATGTTTTGGCTCTTGAATTGGCCATTTGACTCAAATGACAACCCAAATTCACATTCCGACAACCGACAATCAAAAACCAAACACAAAAAGGAAAACGAACGAACGAATAAAAAAAAACAACGAGGGCCGAGGGCAAAAATGAATGAATTTATTTCAAATAAAAAACAGAAGAGGGATCATGAAAAAGAGGAATAGGGTTTATCCATTTAAAGAGATTAAAGAATCACCGAAACTGAAACCTCACACGGAAAAAGTACTCGTGTTTTGTAAATGTGAATGTGAATTAAACGGGAATATCAAATTCAGTACAGTAAAAAAAAGCCGGGTAATCCGTTTTCATTCAGACTCTTGTTTTGTGTTTTGTATTTTGTAATGGGCTGATCCGACTTCTGTTTTATTCCTGTTGTTGGATTTTTATTTGAAGCGATGACTCCCGCGAGACCAAATCCTTTAGCCAATTTTTCCAACCCTGGAAAAATAACGGGAAATGAAGAGAAGCGAAGAAGAAGAAGAAGGAAAAGGAGAGAATTATGCATTTAAATGTGACGATTCAAATTGCACCGTTTGTTCTTCCTTTTTTTTATATCTACGGGAAAACACAGCAGCAGAAACAGAAAGATAGAAAAGAAAGAGGGAAAACAAGTTTTTAAATATGAACAAGAAAATGTTTCCTGTTTTCCCGTGTTTCCCCCTTTGGATTTTTCTAATGTTCTCTCGCGTCTAACTTTTCTTTCTCTTTTCTTTCTTTTGCTTCTTTCTTTCTCGTGTTTTTTCTCGCGGCGATCAGAATCCAACTTATTCGGATTCGGATTTCGGATTTTCTACATTTTCTCAAGCCTCATGTTTTAACTTCAAATCTGAATCTGGAATTTTGAAACAAATCAGCTGCTTGTTCTTCAATTTAAGTCAGCCAATCTTTTTATTTTATTTTTTTTACTGGTTTTGGCTTCCGGTTCTGTTCAATTATAAATCCAAAAGATAGCTCCGGTTTTCTTTTCTTAGTTTTGATGGAAATGCTTAAAAGAGAGCTCCGAGGTTTTTTGACTTCCGTTTTGACGTTTCCCTCATCATGATTTCATATCAAGTTTCAAGTTTCTTCAATTTTGAATTCAAGTCAGGAAACAGAAAAGAAAAGAGGAGCGAAGGAAAAGGTGAAATAAAACATAAAACATGAAGCTTCTTGTTCTGTTTTGACTTTTTTGACTCTTGTTCTTTTTCCTCGGGACTTTTCATTTAATAAAGAGATTCTTTTGCATCAATTCTTGAGATTTTTGACAAACATGATAAAAAACACTTCAGTTTGAAGTTGGAATTTCAGAATAATGAGCCTTGAATTTGGATTTTACAGGTTGATTTTTAGCAGGATTTCGACGCCGCTTTTATTTATCAAGAATGCAAAAATGAAGCACATTATTGAAGTTATACTAGAATGTATAGTTTCAGTGTGAATTTTGTGAGAAAGAAACAATTATTTATGAAATGATTTTTCCATCCATTTCGCAGAAATTTTGAATGTGAATCAAAACGATTGAAATCGATCCGCAATTCTCAATGCACAAAGCACAAACTTGAAAGCTCATTTGCAATGAAATTCTCAGTTTCCTTTGTTTTTCATCGAGGATCGAGTAAGACAAAAATAATAGTTGAATGTGAAAAGCTAAAAGGAAGAAGAGAGCGAGAAAATTGAGTGGCTGCGGCGATAAAAATGCGGTTGATGGTTTTTGTGCTGGTTCACCGAGAAAATTAAAACGTGGCCAGAAAATCATAGAAATCCAAACCAGAACTAGAATCAGACTCAAAACCAGAATAAGAGTCCGCGGCGGCCCAAAACATTATTAAAAATCCCAACAAATTCGCTCAACAACTGCATAAAAATCCTCGGTCAATTTCACTTGAAAACATTTAGAGTCTGTGAGAACTTCGAGTCTTGAGTCTTGAGTCTCAAGTTTCGAGTGAATTAAACATGAATGAGCAGGAATTTTTCTACCCGTCTTTTCTTTTTATAAATTCTCCCAAGAGTCAAACTTGAGGAAAAAAGTGAAAAGTCTTTGGTTTATTTAAGACTTTTCTCGTCTCCTGTTTTATTTTGAAATTTTTAAACTTTGAAACTTTGAAATGTGGAGCAAAACAACCTGAAGTCTTTTTTTTCCTGTATTTTTATTCGATGTGGAACTTTTTCATCGTTTTGTACCATCTCGGATTTTTTTCCGTGTTATAAAAATAAAACTAATACATGAACTTGTACTCACTTTTCAGATTTCTTACTGCAAAAAACTCAAACGGCGTCAAAATCCAACAATTCTACACATTTAAAAACTCTGCTCAATTTCAACAAACACGAACAATGAACAATGAACAGTGAGCATTTTGATCCACATTTTGAAAATTTTCCACACAAAATTCAAGTAATTTTTTAATACAACAAACATGTAAATTATTCATAAAAATTATTCTTAAAATATGACAGCTTTTTTTGTTTCTTTCTTTTATTTTCCCTTGGATTTGTAAAATTGTAAATTTCTATGGATTCAAGAATCAAGCTCATGAATTTCATGTCATTTTGACTTTAAAAGGACAAATTATGATACTTTTACATGATGATTGTTATTATTTAAACTTGCTTTGTTTTATCTTTATGCTTTCGGCCGAGTTTAGGTGACGACAGCAAAGAAAAAGAAAAATGAGCACGACAAAGACGACAAAAAGAAAGTGGTGAAATAAAATAAGACAGAGTGAATGAACCAGATGACTATTTTTGAGTGTGAGTGTAAAACGCACCGTTTTAAAACCGTTGATACTTTTATATCAAATGTAAATGGAAATGCAAATAGAAATGCACAAACCGGCTGCCGTAATAAAATGTGAGGACTTTGTAGCAGAGCGAGACCGAAAACGAGAACCGACAACCGAGAACCGAGAAAATTCGGTGTGAAAAAACAGAGAGAGAGAGAGAAAATTGTATCGTAATGTTGAGGAAATGAGAGAAATGGGCAATTCCTAAAATGTGAGTATCGTACAAATAAACACCAAATGTTTAAATAAAAATGGAGAAGAAAACAGAAGGGAATTCTTTTCTCTGAGGCTGAGTTTCATTGTATGCATTTTGTGTCAAGTGTTTCTCTTATTAAACCCATAAATTCCGAGTTCCGAGGCTGAGAAAAGTAAAGTAAGAGAAAGAGAGAGAATGAAAGAAAGTGAATTGAATTGGATTGGATTGAACTGAGCTGAACTGCGGAAGCGATAACAAAACATTAGAAAACGACGCCTCCAAAATGTGGCCACCCTCAAAAATCATTCTCATTCTCTCTTTTCTCTCTTTTCCTCCACTTTTTATTTCTCTGGGTTTCGGTTTGGTTTTGGTTTTGGCTTTGGACTTGAATTTGGATTTGGATTTTCTCGGTTCTCGGTTCTCGGGTTTGGCATTTTATGTTGTCTTTTTATTCCACCATTTCCCAGTCATTTTCATTTCTTTCTCCATTTCAACTCGACTCAACTCAACACTCAACATTCAACATTCAAAGCAATTCAACGAGATTCAACTCCCAAAGAGATTTTTAATAAAGATTTCCCTCTGTTTTCACTTGCTCATTCTTTTTACTTGATTCCCTGTTTCTTTTTTCTCTCTCTTTCTCAGTTCTCAGGAGCAGCAGCTGTTCTTCTTGTATTTTTTGTATTTTGTTTCTATCGCCAGTTCACGCTCCATGTTCCAAATGTTTCAAATGTTTTTGCTCCTCCCCTAGTTTTTTCTGTTCATAAATTTAAAATTAAAGGCTCATCACATTTGATATCAAGTATCTGCTTTTGACTCAAAAATCAAAAGAAAATTGAGAGAGATTCAAAATTGATAAAATTGATTTTGTATTTTCATAAATATTTCTAATTCAAATTCCATCAACTTTCAGAGTTTTGTGAAATCATTAAAAACAAAAAACTTTTGAAGTGTCCTCCCAAAAATTAGCTACAAATGATTAATCGGCGTCGAAATGGAACATTTCATAATTTCTGTTTCTTGTATTTGTGCATTTTAAATCAATGGTTTTTATTATTTCAAGCTTAAAATAAACATTTTTTCAAGACAAAGAAATCAGAGTTTTGTTGACTTTGAGCTTTGAGTAGGAAATGTAAATTAAATGAGAAGAAAAAAAAGTTATGTTTTAATAATTTGGCTTTTCTGGTGTAGAATCTCGAGTTTTGGCTTTAGAATTTCTGTGACGATTGAGAAGTGAGAATTCAGAAGGGAAAATCATCGTCATCATAATTTAGACCAGCTGCTCCTGGTTTTCATATTTATTTCTCTGCTTCTCCTTCATTTTTATTCTGTATTTGGTATTTGGTATTTGGGTTTCCTTTGACACTCCACATTCGACAATTTGACAATTCCCATTCAATCCAGAAAATATTTGTAGATTGTAGATACACACGAATATTTCAGAATCACGAGCCAACCAGGACCGAAACCAGAACAATTTATTGAACAGGTTAAACACATTGAAATTTCCACCCATTGGAAACAAAGTGTGAAAGAGCGCAGGAGAAAAAGTCACACATTTCACATTTCAAACTCGACCCATAAAATAAAATGATTCATTTTGAAGCGAGCGAGAAAGAGGTTTATCGAGTTTTTGAGTTCTCCAGGCGATTACAAAGTGGACGCGGATGTTGATAATTCTTTTCTTCGGTCTGCTTCACACACAAAAAACAAACGCAAATACAACACACATTCCGCAACAAACACCAAAAACCGAGACCGAGACCGAGACCAAAACCTAAACCAAAGTCAAAATCAACCAATGCCAATGCCAATGCGAGCGTAGAAAAAAGCAGGAAAACGGAATCTATACAAAGAAAAGTGTCCACAGGAACAAAACAGCTCTTGGAAGTAAAAATAATGTCGACAATTCAGAGGGATCCAGAAACAGTAAATAGTTAAAACCAGAATACACAAGAAAACGATAAACGACCCAGTGAAGATGGAAACATTTGTTTTTTGTCTTACATTTGTCTCTAGTCTCAAGACTTTGGAAAATCCACAAGGACAAAACCAAACCAAATCAACCGTAAATTGAAATTCCGGTCAAAAACTTTGTCAGTTAGTTGAAATGATAATCATTAAATCTTATGAACGCAATTTCTGTACTTCTCAACCAAACAATTTTCGGATTAGCATATCTAACACAAAGAGGAAGGAAGTGTCAGTACAAACTCCGTATATAAAACACTTTGATACACGTGAAAAACACTGAGCGGCGTCGAACTTCGACATTTGATTTTTTCTGTTTTCTGATCTTTAGATTCAAACCAATTCAACAAATCAAGTTGATAAAATTGGCAGAATCTGAAATCTGAGTAAAAAAGTCATCAGCTATTTTTTCCAAACTCCCACTATTTAAAGAAAGTTTAAATCAACTATTTACATATCTTTTCTTCATAAAACATAAAACATAAAATACTTGAATAATTGATGCAGAATAAAAGAAGCTTTTTAATAATCAGCCTGCCAAGATTTTAGATTTTAGACAGAGAGACAAAGTGAACAAAGTGAAAACGGGACGAGCTAAATCAAGTCCACACATTTTGAGCTTTATGTTTATTTTGTGCCTCTTTTCCCTTTTCTTTTCACTCTCTCTCTCTCTCTCTCTCTCTCTTTGAGTAAATTTTCCCCTTTGCTTTTCTCTGTAGCTCTGACTGTTTCTGCTTCTGGTTGTGAGTTTGTGCTTGTGTGAAACTAGTGTTATGGATGGGGTCAGATTACTTGACATTGCCTCATTCAAATCACCCTCTTTTCTCTCTTCTTCTTCTAGGTTTTGCTCTTCTCTCCGCAATATGCACAAAATTTCTCAGTCCCCTTTCTCTCTCTTTCTCTCTCTTTCTCTCTTGAATCTTCCCATGTAAATAAATACTAAATGCTAAATGTAAGTGCATTCCTTTTCGTCTCATCCCTTTCATTAGTTTATTCAGCCTACTGAAATTCTCATCTCCGATTAATCCGATAGCGATTCATTATTCGGTGTTCGTTGTTCGTTGTTTGCTGTTTGCTGTGCGTAAAAAACCCTGAGGGTGAAAAATGGAAAAGGATTTAAATTAACTAGGATTTCCGATCTCGGATCTGGAATCTGGACAATGCCAATGGACGCTGGAGATTCCGATTCGAATACAATTCGCTAATTCATCTGCCTGAAATCAACTGGAATGTGAAATGTGGATTGTGGACGTGGTAAGTTGAAGGGAAAAAAAGTTAAAAAAGTTTTCTCTCTCGTCTTCTTCTGATGCATTTGTTTTTCAACTACAGGAATACGAGAATACGAGATGCAGAAATCCAAAGTTCCAACAGAAAAGGATGGAAAAAAGCCGACTTTTACTGATTTTGCATTTTTTTGAATTCGGTTAAGTGTAAAGAAATCGAGCTGATTTGTGTCTGATCTCCAAAAATAAGGAATGAAAAGAGTCGACTGGCCTTTGAACTTTTAGAGATGACAGAGAAATAGAGAAATAGAGACACTGACACTGACAATGGATTTTGGATTCTGGAGTCTGGACAAAGTGGCTCAATCTGGACGGATCATGTCTCATCTTCTCCCCATTTTCAACTGTCCACTTCCCCTCATTCTTCACGTTTATTTTACCAGTTTAGTAAAAGAAACCAAAATGCAGTATCACACTCAACACTCAATTTTATCATCTTTAACTTACAGAGTTAAAAAAATTTCTCGTTTCTAGCCTGTTTTTTTTTTGAATTTCATCCAAAACAAATTCCAATCTTTTTCCAAACATGAATGAAAAACGTCCTGTACTGAATACAAATACTTGGGAGGAATTGTTTTTAAATATTATGAAGTTTTCACAGCCGAAAAATTTACTTGCATAAAGTACACGAGGACAATAAATTCTGTGATTATAGACGAAGCTTTGCTCCATACCATACTTAAACTATGTGCTCGAGGTCTGTTTCACAGGTTCAAAAATTACAACCGGCGTCGAATTACATCAAAAAACTTTTTCACGTCATGACAAATTCACAATTAGTTTTATTCTCTTGTACATTTAAAACTGAAATAAAACTGCAAAGCATTTTATTTTCAATTGATAAACGAGGATTTTGAATTTTAGTTCAAAAGAGTCCAAAAATAATAAATGTGACGAACTGCTGTTTTTATTAAGTTTTATTTCAAAATTTTTAAAATCAATATAAATCAATTTAAAATCAGATTCCTGATTTCTGACGTTTTTGTGTCTTTGTATTTCCTTTCCTTGTCTTCATTTGCAATTTCTAATGAGACGATTGATTTTCCCTCAGATTTTTCTTTGTTCATTGTTCATTCGCTTGTGAGGTTGTTCGTTTGTGAATGTTCATTACATTTTCAGACTTTGCTTTGAAAATCCAGAGCTTTTTCTTCATTTGATCATTATCGAAATTCAAAAGTCGAGACTAGAGACTCGAAACTCGAAACAGGGAAAAATAATACGACACACAGGAATCAAAAAGGAGACAAAGTCAACGAAGAGCCAATTAACATTGGCTTAAAACCAAAAACAGTCGAGGGAAAAATTCTCTGCTCATCTTCTCTTTTTCTCCTCATTCTCTACTCTGAGTCAAAAGTCAAAGCCTGAAAACTAAAACCGACTTGAGAATTATAATTTTGAGTCTGGAATTACGATATTTTTCCTACTGATTTAAAATCCAAAATTTATCCAGGGAAAATCAAAGACAAGGAAAAACAAGCAAAATTAAAGAGAAAAGAGACTCAAGTTTTAAATAAACTCGAGTTGATTTAAATTAAAATCTGAGTCAAAACCACAGGAAAACGAGCCTCATTATTCAATTCAAATGTCAAATGGAGAAACAGAATTTTACTTAAAATTTCAGTTATTTCAACTCTCATTTTGAATATTCATATTCTGAATTTATTTGAAAATTATTTTTTAAATAAACACAGAGAGAAAAATTAATTGTTGGTATTAAAGTTCAAAAAGATAGAGTGTTTTTCATGCGTCAGGAAATAATAATCAGAGCATGAAAACACAGAAACGATGAAGAACTTTGTGAGCGGATTTATCGTGTAAAAAGTAGAGCATGTTTTTTTATCGAGTCTCGATTCTCGAGCCTCGAGTCATGACAACATGATGACAAAGATGACGAGATAATGAGCAAGAGGTGAAAATCCGGAGCCGGAGCTCAAGCTGAAGAGAAAAAGCCGAAGAGCAGAAGAAAAGAACAAAGTTTGACGGTCGACGGTTTTGCTTCCGAGCTCGTTAACAAGCCGAAAGTTGGCTCATCAATTTTCTTCATCATTCATCACTTGATCATTTGACTCGAGTTTA